>JAZKJV010005116.1:0-176669 GCA_037367405.1 Ottelia alismoides | reverse complement strand
TACCTCTGCAAACCCCTCCCCACCCTTGTCGCAACTCTGCAACCCCGGTCCCTGCAAACTCCTCCCGCACCTCTGCAAACCCCCTGCAACTCTGCAACCCCTCCTGCAACCGTCGCAACAAGACATGCCACGTATGTTTGACTCTCTGCTGGGATTTTTTTTTAGGTTAATCTTAGTTAGATTAACTCAATCATCTAGTTGAGTTAATGAAGTAAAGTAACGGAAGGTTATGGATGTAAGACGGCACACTTATTCAGGGTCCTGAATGTAATTCACGATTATTCAAGGTTATGAATGTTTACGAAATTACTCAGGATTATGGGTGTAAAATCCCTTTTGATTATTGTACCTACTCAGTCGCTTAAGATGCATATAGTGTAGTTTTTCTTTCAATTTTTCGTGATTATTTTATTTAATTTAGTATAATTTATGATTGTGGCTTGTTTTTTAAATTGATTGTGATAGTGAATTGTAGAGATCGCTACAAAATCGTGGATGGGGAATGACTATATCTGTGAGTATATAGGAATATTTTTTCTTAAAAATAATTTAAATGTTTAAAATAACTACAAATATGTAATAAAATGATCCCAAATAGTCACCCGAGTACCGCTTATTCTCTATCCAATGATCCTACTTACCGACTGAACACGTAATACCGACTTCTGGAACACTCTGACCATACACCTCTGGTGATCTGTTGGATTTAAAAAAAATTAAGCTGTGCTATTTTCTTAATCTCTTTGATTGATATGTAGTATTATATGAGAATTTTATATGCTAAAATGCTAATACCTTCTAAAATGAAGTTTCAATATTTTGTTTGGATTTATTGTTAATATTGGCTATTTTTGTACGCTTCATGCTAACTTATAATTGATGGACTCGGGGGGCTGAATAGGATGTATGTAAGAAGTGGTAGTTATTGACTCCTTAAAATGCAAGGTTTTCCCTTCACTTTGGAGACACCTCAGCTCCACCTAAGACCATAAGTTGAGTTCCCTGGAAGGAGCGTTGGCAGCTGTTTTTCAGCGTCCTTTTTTCTTAGCTCCTCATCTTGGCACAAGTTGTCCTTCTACCTCTATTTGCGTTGTGGCTGCTCCCTACTCTTTCCGACCCAAATCGTTGCCCTTCTAGATTCCCATCCAGTCCCATAAAGCTACCTTGACAATTATCTGGCCTTTGTTTTTTATTTTTTGGTACTGTCTCTTGATGCGCCCTCACCGTTTATGACCCAGCCATCCCCTGGGGCTATTATTTGTTCATTTCATTCTTTTGGTTGTAAAACCTCTGAATTATTGAGCTATTACCAAGCCATAAACAAAGTATAACTGACACTTACTATAATTTTGTGCATAGCTGATATCAAATGCAAACAAGAGGAAGAAACAAGCAAGAAATCACACAGCATAGATTTCCGAGGTTCACTGTATCTAGGCTATGTTCCTGGTGGCAGTGGCAGATGTTCTCTTGTAGAAAAATGGTGGTACATAGGATGCTAAAATCAGATCTGATCTTAGGGGGTTTATATAATGCCCTGACAAGATGGATCCCCAAAAAGTAGGCAGATTCGATCCATGAAATGAATGCAAAAGTGACTTGAAATTGAATGTTGTTTCTCTATTTAAGATGGCAGGCTTGCCTAGCAATGATGTGAGTTTTCGTAATAGAGCACTGCATTGCATCGGGTCGATTCATGGCATTTCAATAGAGTATTTAATTATGCCATTATTTTATGCTCGATGTTTGGTCAACATCCTTAGGGTATAGATATTTATCAATTTTAAGGTATGGATATTTATCAATTTTAGGCTCGATTTGTATTATTGTGAATATACATAGCATGTTTATCATGGGAGGCTCAATGTTTAATCAGCAGAATATCTAAGGATTAGGTTTCAACATTTGAAAGCTTTGTACTTTAAATCTTGTGAATAAATGGTGTTTTTGTGCGCGCGGCTTTCCGGTGAACACCCATTTTTCCTTTAAAAATGTTTAATCCCTTCCAAAAAATGTTTAATTGTTTATTTCTATAAGGTTGGGGATCAGTTTTTTATTAGACCTCCACAAGAGTCTAGGTGACAGATGTGGTTTGCCACATGCAGATCTTGGCTTTCATAAATGATGAGTCCTGTTGTGAACATAGATGTACACATCTTGGTTTTGTCCAGAGTTTTTTTGGGTCACGCGTATGTATGTAATTTGTAGTAGCAAATGGCGAAGCTTCTCCCACTATAAGTAGGGTCGGCTACACGGATTCTTGCTCAAATCCATGTTGAAGAATTCAATTATTTTTTAAGCTTGTTGTCGACTACCTAACGCAACCCCCACAAGGAAGGATTTGAACCCTGGTCTGTTGGGTGGTAGGCACACCACACTACCAGCATACCATGGGTTCGTAAATGTATGTAATTTGTAGTATTTTAAATTATTTTTACTGGTTCTCTTGTGCATAAAACTTACAGTGCATCTTTAAAAAAAAACTCAACTTTATTTATCTAAATTTTCATCGCTGCCAAATTGCAAGTCTCCGTGAGCTCTCTTAATTTATAAAAGTTGTCTCTGGAATGCTTTGTAATTAAGTAATAGTAGCATTTAGATAATCTCACTTCTTTTGTTATTCAACAGGTGGTAAAGATCAGGCTTCAACAGCAGAAAGGTTGAAACCTGACCTGTTGAAGTACAAAGGACCAATTCATTGCGCAACGACCATTGTCCGTGAGGAAGGGCTTTTTGGTCTCTGGGCTGGAGCTGCACCCACCGTCATGCGCAATGGAACAAACCAGGCAGCGATGTTCACAGCAAAGAATGCATTTGATGTAATTCTGTGGAAGAAGCATGATGGGGATGGGAAAGTGCTGCAGCCCTGGCAGTCCATGGTGTCGGGTTTTTTAGCCGGTACCGCTGGACCAATGTGTACAGGCCCCTTTGACGTCGTGAAAACCAGGCTTATGGCACAGAGCAGATCAGGCGGTGACGTCAAGTACACCGGTATGTTTCATGCCCTCAGAACCATTTATTCTGAAGAAGGATTGTTCGCCTTGTGGAAGGGCTTGCTTCCGAGGCTCATGAGGATTCCTCCCGGTCAAGCGATCGTATGGGCTGTAGCTGACCAAGTAATAGGCCTCTACGAGAAACGACATTTGCATGCCGCTCAAATTTAGGGTGGTTTTGTGTGATACCAGCTCTTTCTTACTGATGGTAGGTACATCCATGGCTTGAGCAATTTGCATTCATTTTACATAGGAATAGGTCGGGTTCTTTTTGAAGCATCTGAACTAATAAGCTATTTGTTTGATCGATAAACAATGGTGTATAATCGTCCCGGTAAAATGGTCACAGGGGATGATTCATGTTCTTAGGAAGTAATCTGTTGTAGCAGCCAAGATTGTGGCGGTCCTGTCCGCTAGTTTAGCTCGAGATGATATGAAACGATTTTGTATTCGATAGTGTTGATGTTTTCTAATGTAAGGGATGTTATCGTGTCATCGAGGGTCTATGTTCTGGCCCCTCGTCCAGCTATGGGCAAGTTTGAGGTAGGATGTGCGAAATCCCCATTAGCCATTTTTTGCGTAATGAAAACAATGGTGTATGTATTTTGGATGCCTCCATTTTTGTCGCTGCTGAAATGTGATGTGAACAACTTCTATATGAATTTTATATCTGATCGAAGATCAAATGCAGACGAATGCCTCAAGTTGGAAGGATTCAGATGCAACATTAGAAACGATCAAAGCATTCTATGAGTTTGCTGAGAGATTGATGTATGTCTTCATGTGTAGTCTAAGTTACTGAAAGAAATCAGATAACACATTATCTTTCTCAATATTGCAAAATTATTTCAATGGAAAATTCTTGAGTTGCAAACAAGTATGTCAATCTATGTATACGGAGATCCGCTGATTGCAGAGGTTTCCAATATCACTGTCACTTTACATGCTACCTCAGCATGGGTCCCACATGATATCTTAAGCCACGTGGCAAGATATGTGTGGCCAATGAGGCTCTCGAGGTGGGTGTGGAAGGAGTGGCTGTGGCTCTATTGGCTTCTCTTGTAGAACCAAACCCTCTCCCCCTCTCGCTCCCTTCCCCTTCTCCTCCCCCTCTCTTTCCCTCAAGTTGTTATTTTGCTCTCCACTTCGGACCAGCAAGAAAGGAAAATCGTCCAACATTATGAAGTCGGTATCGGAAGATTCACGACACGGCGCCTACTGTCACCTCCCTTAACCTCCTTGTCATCGTCTCCCACGCCAATTCGGCCGTGCTGCTCCAAAGATGGCTCCAAGCTACCGGGAGATGATGACAACAAAGGTACTCGCTTGGGAAACTCCTCTCAACTATAATCATACTTAAACTTCTAATTACGTTGACTAAGTAGACTCAATGCACAATGGCATTAATAGATACACCCCTGGAAAAGATTCAAGCTTAAACATTGCTAATCTTTCGCTGCATGCTTGTAGGTGAGAAGATGCCAATGGATTGGGACAAGGCATGGTCTAGGTACAAGAAGCGGGGCGTGAAGAAGAGGCTCTTCTCGAACTTCAACCCCAACAAGTACGTGAGTTGGAACCCCACGAAATCGGAATACCCGATATCCGAGGAGATCGATCCAATCAAGAGGACGGAGAGGTCCAACCTTATGTTCTGGACAAGCCCAAACTTCACCTTGTTCGGAGCCATCATCATCGTTTCCTTCCTTCTCATCTACACCATCTTAGCCCCACACAGATAGTTGCGAGAAATGGAGTATCAAAGATTTGATTCTTGAGGCTTTCTGTACTGTGAGGAACTATGTATAATATACGCCCCCTTATTTTGTTTGCAATGTAAAAAAAAAGTCTTCTCTCAAAGGAAAAGGTTTTGTGTATTTGGACTAAGATTTAAGATCTCTGGTTTCTATTAGCAAATATCTTAGGTGCTTGTCCTTTTGGATGGGTGCCAGTTAAGCGTATGAGTTGTACTCCGTGTAAATATATTTGGATTATGGCAATTGCATTAATTTATTTGAATTATGCTACACAGAGGTAGAAGATAAATGATTTGATTCCATCATTTTGAAAGAGATTTTAAAGATTTGTTATAAAAAACATCATCGTGGTGTCTATCTACAAGAAGAAAGGAGCTACTCAAATTTGTTCGAATTACATAGGTATAAAATTGATAATTCATACTATGAAAATTTAGGAACATGCAATTAAAAGAATGTAGAGATAAGTTTTTAAAGAAATAGAAAATCATTTCGGATTCAATCCAGGTCACTCAACTATTGAAGTTATTCACCCATTAAAGAGAACAATAGAGATGTATAGAGTTAAAGAAGAACCTTTATGCGATTTCCAGTGATTTGGAGAAAGCTTATGATTCAGTTCCATGAGAGATCTTGTGGAGAGTTTTGGAGAAGAGACAAGTAGGTGTCCTATATATTAATCTTATAATAATGGATACCTATGATGGGATTTCATTTTGTGCAAGAATCCAATATGGGAAGACCGACTATTTTGACATCAGCATCGATTTGCATCAAGGATCAACTTTGAGTCCATTCCTTTTCACTTTTATTATAAACGATTTGACTAGCCACACTTAAGATGAGATACCTTGTTGTATGTTATTATATTGGTTGATGAGACTAAAGATGAAGTAATGAGAAGCTAGGGATTTGTAGATATGCCTTGGAGACTAAAGGATTACATATAAATGGGGATAAAATAGAAATATATAGAGTGAACATTAGATGGAAGCAATAATGAATGAATTGAGGTGAAGATTGGGGAAGACAACCTTCAGAAGTAAGATTCTTTTAGATATTTGAGATCTACATATTTTGCAACATGATAGGAAAATCAATGGAGATGTTAATCATAGGAAAATGCTGGTTAGCTAAAGTGGAAAACAACATCTACTGTTATATGTGATAAGGAAGTTCCTTTGAATTTCAAAGGAAAGTATTACAAAATAGCCACGAGATCTGTTGTGCTATATGGATCTCAATGTTACCATGTGAAACATAGGCATGTACAGGGAATGACATAGTATAAATGAAAATGCTACGATGGATGTGTGGTCATACACGAAAAGATCGATTTCAGAATGATATGATCATAAGGAAAGTTGGTGTGGCTTTGATAGAGGATAAGATGAGAGAGAATCACATAAGGTGGTTTGGGCATTTACAAATGAGGTTGACTAATGCACGAGTTGGAAGATATAGGATTTGGGATGTTAAGCATGTTAAGAGAGTGTGAGGAAGACGCGAGAAGTGTTGAAAGGAGACTATCCGGTGGGATTTTTAGTTATTTCGATCTAATAAGTCAAAGACTGACCCAAAATAGATCTGAATGGAGGCAAAGAATCCATATAACTGACCCTACTTCATATGTGAAAAGGTTTTGTTGTTACCAAAAAATCAAAGAAGATATGTGCTAGGATAGTACGTCATCATCCCGAGTTAGCATAATATTTGCAGGCATGTATCTAAAGTCATATGAGCCTTGAGTCAATTCTTTCTGGTTGTAACCTTGTGGCGATGATATCTTTTCTATTTGTAACAAGTTGTTAGAAGCTAGGGCAACTAACGCTAAAAGGCCAGGAGAAATCTACCCTGTCGTCCCAAATATTGGCACTTTTATATTGAACCCTTGATTAAAGCTTGATTTGAATTTTGCTGAAAAGCCGTTTAAGATATTTATGGTGTTCATAAAAAGGGAAAGATTGTATCGATATCGATATGGACACCGATATGAAGATATATCCCGATTTCCAAGCATTTTCTTCACAAAGGCTCGTCGATATAGGCGATAATATCGTATCGATACGATACCGATACGGCCTTCCATTGATTGTGATATGCACACACATCTTAAAACGTCTGAACGCTTTTCGAAGATCATTTTCAAGTAGAATTGCTTTGCGTTAAGCAAATTTCCAAAATTTCCAATATGATAAGATCTTAAATTTGATCACAAAATATTTTTTTTGTTGATTGACCTGAGGAAAATTTCCAACATGATAGGATCTCAAATTTGATCAGAAGAGATCCTGCCAGTAGGTTCACGAATTGGAGTCATTTCATGCCTTACGAAGTGAAAGAAAAAATATAGGATCTCTCAGGTGATGAGAAAGACATACAAAACGATTCAAAGACGTCGCTTGTGGTACGACTGAGAATACGATTATCGCGGAGGCGGAAGTTCGCAAAAACTTCCGTGTTTATATCCCTTTCTAATGGTGGAACAGGAATTCATCCTCACCAATTTCAAAAACGATTTATGCATAGAGATAGGAGTAGTTCACTCCATGAGTTGGAAGGGGTAGCATTCCCTCCACCCACTTAATAACTGCCTCAACATCTAGTTATTTCACAAACAGAGAAGGGAAGCATTATTTCTTAAACATACATCAGCCTTCGTCCTCGGCCACTCATTGGAAACTAAATGACATGAGATATTCATTCTAAAAATCAGTCCTCGGCCACTCATTGGAAACTAAATGACATGAGATATTCATTCTAAAAATCAATCGACGGACGAATAGCATTCTTAAACAACTATGAAAGAACATAATCCTCCATCAGAAATTTAGAAATTAATCCTCCTGTACTGAACAAAAGACAAGCTGACAGAGTGAATCTCGAAGTTGCGGTTCTCAGGATAAAAAACTCAAACCCCCACGCACGCCGTAGAAATAAATAATTGTGGTATACAAGAACGCGGGTCGCGATCAAACTACTTGGTAGCTGTCGGTTGTGAGCTGGATCCGCTGTCCAAACCTTGGGGGAGGGCCGCCTCTAAGAGGTGTGACGCTGGCAACCTGCACATCCCCAATAGATTCAGGAGAAGGCCATGTACAAGCATTACACGTTAACAACATTGTTGCATTTTGAGCAGAAAACTCAAAGATACGGCAAAAAGATACAAGACTGGATCGCAAGCAAACTACTCGGTAGCTTCTATACAGGGGCATGAACTTAGTTAAGTATTGTTTCAAAAAAAATAGATACCTAATAAATTCTATACATTATATTGATTTTTCTAGTTAAAATTTTAGGCATTTAAATGGAATAATTTTACTATTCAGATGCATATCAGATTCATTATCTCCGCTAAAATATCTACAAGGACTCGTGGATTGATAAACACGCAGACAAGGGTTAAGAATCTGACCTTAACATCACTATATGTGCTTGCAGCATTAAATCTGATGTTGATAGGGAAGAACACTGACGAGTCTGTGGGAGGAAGAACGAACTCCATCGAACCACTGTGAAGCCAAAAATGAGGAAGATCAGAAGTTTCTATAAAAAAAATGAGAACCCTGGAAAGAAATCTTCAGAACAAACCATGCTCATACACAATACCTGCGGTTTGAATGGTCAATAAGAAGAATGGACCACTCCAGAGTAGAGCTTCTGGGGTCGTATCTGCAAAACAAACAGGGGTTGCTCAAAGATCTACCGAGGAGAAATACTGTTAAAGACATGACATGCCTATCTTATCTTATCCATAAACTCCATTGACAGTTCAATCAAGCTAACCTCCATTCTCCGTCGATCTGCCTCACACTGGGTGCCTCACGAAGTGCAGGAAGAGGTACTGAAATGATCACATTGCGAAGATCAAACATGTCGGAGGCTTCATACTCAATGTTGACAAAGGTTTCATTTCCAGAGACAGATGGCCAGCAGTTGACTGCATGTACAACATAAGTTCAGGGCTTTAATATTAACAAATGACGCCAACCATAGGAAGGAGTCGAAGGACAATTAACGTAGCTAAAAACCAACCAGTTAATGGCAGAGCATTCTCATCCATGCCCTGAATTCTCCATTTCATTAGTCCAACGTCATTTTGACCGGTAGGGAAAGGCCTGCTAGGTTCCTTCAATCCTATTACGTGTTCTGTATTGAATAGATCTTTGTTAATGTTTGGATGAGTTCTGAAGCTGAGACCAGGAATTTCTCTGTTTTCAACCTGCGGGATTACACAAAGCAAGGAAAATTACGTTTCGCCACTAAGAAAGAATAGTGTGCTTTGAAAAGACGATGATGAAAAAAGCGATGTGCAAGAAATTGTCCAAACATCATTAAAATTGAGTTATTACAGTGTTGTTTGAGAAAATATCACAACAAGTATTGTTAAAGGCGTGAGGCGTTCCAAGGTGCTAGGAGTCCAATACACCCGAGGCATCAAGCAGCTCGCCTAGGCACCCGCCTAAGAAAAGCAAGGAACCCACGCACTCACGTGCATGTATGCATGCCCACAAGAATACACACAAGCTCACACGATTGTGTATGTAGCATGTATGTGTATATGTGTGCATTAAAGATGTGTACGTGTATATATGCATATGTACGCATGCACGTACAGACATACGCACGTCTACATGTATTCCTGTGCACGAATGCGTACTACGATACTTAGAACTAATATGTACGTGTAGATATGTGTACATAGAACTTAGAACTAATATGCGTGTGTACATCTATTTGTAATAAGTGTGCATAATATGTGTTAATAGTACTTAAAACTAATATATATATATGATATTAGAATCTAAAAATAGAAATAAAAAGCACAAATGTGCAAAAAAGCATCAATTTGGCTTCAAGTGCTTGCCTTGAGAGTGTTAGAAAATCGGAAGCAGAAGCGAACATGGAAAAAGATAAATAAATGAAAAGAACAGCGGGATTTACGTGGAACCCTACTTCGTGAGGAGCGGGATGAAACCACGGGAGAAGCCCTCAACAGGGCGTGTTATGCATTGCACTTTCTCAATGGATACAGGAGGTCTGGGCTCCTTATATAGCCTCTCCAGAGCCTCCAAGTCCCACCACTGGATGATGTGGGACTAAACACTGGATGGGGTAAATGGATCTCCTCCAGGATCCATTTACCCTGCTACAACACAACAGGCGCATACAACTTATACTCCAACACTCCCCCTCAAGTTGGAGCATGCAATGCTCAGCTTGGACAAACAGAAGTAAACTCAACTCAACGCTACAGGACACTACGGACAATATCAACCCAACGCGCACATTGCTGTAGTCGAGGACGTTGCTTCTCATACCGTGCAGGTGAGGAGGACGAATGGGCTGGAGTGTGAGTCTGCTGAATCTCCTCGTCGGAGAGTATGTGCTCTGAACTGCGCCTGTCAGAGTCACTGCAACTGAAATGAGTCTCCTCGTCAGAGTACTCTGGCCCGCCACAATAATGTGGACAACTGCTCCATCTCTAAAAAAAGGGCCGAACTGAAAAAGGTCGTGGCTGTGCAATCCTCGTCGGAGTCCACGGTCGCTGGAGAGTGGAGTCTGAAAAGTCTCCTCTTTGGAGAACTGGGTCTCTCCCATCTGGCTCAGAGAATGGTGCGCTACTCTGGTGTACCTATGATACCACATGAAAACCCTTGCCAACATGGCATAGGGAATGGTCCTCTACTCTGGAGTCCCTATGGCTCACATGAAAACTCTGGCCTGACAACAAGAAGAATGATGGGGACCACTGACAATGATGGCAACATATGCTCATCTGAAAATGACCGCACACTCGTGCGTGTCTGAAACTGGAGACTCGGAACAATGATCGTCGAGTCTGAAACTGGAATCTGTAGAGTCTGAAATCTGATTGGTCTGGAAATCTGCATCAATCTGGATCTGAAATCTAGAACAATAGAACAGTCATGTGACTCTACATATACTCCCCCTTTCTCCCGTACTTGTCGGAAACTCAACATCGACAAAGTTGGGAGAAGACAAGATATATAAATATGGGGAGAGGAAAAGAATTCATTGCGGCTTTTCATTTTTTTGTATAAGCCGTCACATTTTTTTCGTAAACCGTTCCATTTTTTTTAACCGTCACTCTCTCTCTCTCTTTTTAAGCCGTTCCTTATTTTACGGCTTTTGCATCATTCATTTTTTTCAAAAACATTTGCGTACGGATTTTTATTGTACGCGCCTTTTTTTCCGGATTTTTTTTTAAACTTGCGGGCTTCCTCTTTTCTTTCTTTCTTTTTTTTCACAGATTTTTTTTGAAATGACCCCCTTGGCCCAAACAATTTTTTTTTCTTTGGCCCATTTCTGGGCCCACCAACGTACCCCCTTTTTTTATTATTAGGGTTCCCAGCGGGGAACCCTTCTCTTGAAACGAAGGCTGCTGCCTCCTGTATTGGAGAGCGGCATCGGAGGGCTGGAGGCCTGGATGGCCAATCGGGGCACGCGCAAGGCGCGCATCGCTGGAGGGCGCGCGTATCGCTGGAGAGGATGAAGCGGAGTTCGCGGCGAGTGAGGAGAGCGCCATGGCTGCAGGCATGCACTACTGCGAGATGGAGGGGTTCCGCCTGGGAGAACTTGGTGCCGTCTGGGATCGCGCTTTGGATCTTCGGTTGAGCGGTGGAGGATCGCCAACCGTCTGCGAGGATCGAAGGGAACCACGGCTTGGAGCCACCTGGAGGCACGCAAATGGATCATGGAGCACCGCCTGGGCGCGGCTGGAGGGCCTGACGTGTTATGCGATGCGCCCTGGATGGGCGGCTAGGGCTGGAGGCGCGGCAGAGGTGCGCCGTTAGGGCTGGAGGGCTCGCGCTTGAATGCGCCTGGATGCGCGCCTGGACACTACGTCGCTTCAACATGTGATGGATGAGCGGTGGATATATTTGGAATCGGAGAGAAGGCATCGCCACCACCTGGTTCTGCTTGCAATACAACGCGCGGTGGGTAACACCCAACCTCATGGATGTTCATTTGTACGTGCCAAGGGTTTCTGTCGCCTAATGCAGACCTGGTGGAGATGGGGTTTCACCTTGATAGCCGAGAGCGGAGAGGCTCCGCTGGGGCTGTCTGTTTGAGCGCCTCCTGCAACTTGGACGAATCATGCAGCAGGACATAGATTAGGGTTCCAGATGCAAACCCTACAACTCGTATCTTGAACTCGGATAAAAACACTCTTCTCGAACAATCTTTAAAACAGAAATTACAAGAACGATCGAGAATTGATTTTGATAATCGATTCTCGAACAAAACATACAAAACACACAAAAAACTCCTTGAGAATCGACCCGCTCTGATACCATGTTAGAAAATCGGAAGCGGAAGCGAACATGGAAAAAGATAAATAAATGAAAAGAACAGCGGGATTTACGTGGAACCCTACTCCGTGAGGAGCGGGATGAAACCACGGGAGAAGCCCTCAACAGGGCGTGTTATGCATTGCACTTTCTCAATGGATACAGGAGGTCTGGGGCTCCTTATATAGCCTCTCCAGAGCCTCCAAGTCCCACCACTGGACGATGTGGGACTAAACACTGGATGGGGTAAATGGATCTCCTCCAGGATCCATTTACCCTGCTACAACACAATAGGCGCATACAACTTATACTCCAACAGAGAGCATGGAACCTCATGTCAGATGCCCGCATGGGCAACGACTATAAATGGAAACACCTCAGCATAAGCAAGGCAGGATGTTGGGGCTTCACCTTCCCTTGGCGCCTAGGTGAGTGGTTGACCACCTTTGACAAAATTGATTACTGTGTGTGTATTCGTAATAAAATAGTAGAACTAATATGTACATGTAGGTGCATGTGTATATAGAACTTAACTTAGTACCAATATATATACACACACACATATGTATGTATGTATATGTATAGTACTAATATGTGTATGTAGGTCTATGTGTAATGTAGTGTGCATAATTTATATATGTGTTTGTGTGCATGTGTGCTAACGGTACTTTGAACTAATATATCTGATGATAAAATCTAAAAATAGAAATAAAATGCGCAAACGGGCAAAAAAGGCCCATTTTGCCTTGCCTTGAGCACCTGGAACCTCAGGTCAGGCGCTTGCATGGGCATAGTGCCAACGCCTAGAGCAAAAACACCTCGTCTGAAGCAAGGCAAGATGTCAGGGCTTCACCTTGCCTTGGCGCCTTGCTGACTGCCTCAGCACCTTTGACAACACTAATTACAGTTGCATATTGGTTTTCAAGATTTCGGATCTGCTGATTTTTTGCAAAGAAAAAGTACGTAGCGTCTAACCAACTATCTCAATACAGCATCTAATTCAAAAAAATATACATCCCTTGACTGACGCTAGCAACTATCTCAATACAGCATCTAATTCAAAAAAATCAACCATTTACTAACCATTTTCATTAATTACATCCCTTGACTGACGCTAGCGACTATCTCAATACATCCACCAAGTGCGGCCTTCTTTAGTCCAACACATACATATACATGATTGTATCTTAACAGTGTATAAATTATTGTCATGGAAATCAAATCTTGACTATGAGACCATTATGGCTTCATAGCATGAGACAGAATCTCCTACAAACCAATGGGTATTATGTGGAAAGGCCTGACCATTTATTATTCGTGTTTCATTTTCACATCCTTAAATAGAGAATTATATTTCCAGTATAAGAAGGTACATTTCTATTTCAAATAATCCATGAAAATCCTGCTAAAAAATCTGCCCTTTGATTCACACTCTTTATGTTAAGACTCATGGCTCATAAATTACTCGAGATTATTATTTGCTGAAATTTGTTTCCTTTTTTATAAAGGCGAGGCTGTTTTGCCTAACCCAACAAAAGTGACTGAGTTGAAGAAACACACCAGAAACTTAATGAATCCATCCTCTTGGTTCAGGATTTGAAGAGAAAGAGTGCCTTGTACATCAAAGTTGCTAACACCACCATCTCTTTTAATCGTGACATTAAGCTTCTCTTCAATGGTTAATGTAATTGGATCAGATGGTGGAGCTGGTGCTTTAGATTGACTAGCAGCGATAGGCTGAACATCCTCAAGAATCACTTCACCCTCGGCCTTAAGCGACTCCAAGAACTGATTTGATCTCTGAGACTTGCCAAGTTTCATGCCTAAGCCCTTTGAGGGAGCAGTTGCAGATGTGGGAGCGCGACCTGGGTAAATAAGGATTTTAGAAGAGCAATAATGCAAGCAATTCTCTTCAAAAAAAATGCAAGCCATAACTAATATGACTAGAAAATTTAGAAGAATTTAGATATTATTTGCAAGCCTATAATTCAAATATTTGCCAAGGTCTTAATATTGTTTAAAATGCCTAAATTTAGTAATTATGTGAATTCTCTTATTCGACAGTGCTCAACCAATATTATTAAATACCCAAACTCTCAGATGGGTTGGCATGTGCTCCCTCCCTTATCTAGTGTATCTTGGCACATTCTCATGCAGGAACCGTGCAACCTGTACTCCACATTCTTTTACTTACCCTTCATTCTTACCCTCTCATTTGCCCAACAACCATTCTTCCACGCTACAGCAATATTGCATTTCATGATTTTCTAAATGATTCATTTGTATGACAGCTCAAAGCATGATAATCAAATGAACAAAATGCAAAAATAATAAAGGAACAGTTGCACAGCAGATGGTAAATTTTCGCTTAAGTTAAATGGGGTTCGCCCTTCTCAACGACTATGACCTCTTGACAAGAGAATACCATGACGGAGCATCGTCTTGGCTGATTATTACAGGAAAAAAACTGACCAGATAGGACTGGATCAGTTATGATGAATCAGTACCGAGCTTGGACAGATATTCTACTTGTTTATACGAGTCCTGTGCCGAACTAATATACAGATGCTAGCTGAAATTTATTATTTCGCTAAATTTTCAGCTACTGCAGATCACAGATTGATGCATTTTCTTAGTACAAGCTGTTCGGTTTTAATTTTAGAATTGTGTTTATTTATAAACAATGGTAAAATAATTAACATTTCTTTAAAGCAATATGATTATCAACACAAAGCCAAGTTTATGTCTTCTGAAAACATATAAAGCTTTCAATACATGTCTCTCTTAGCATATCTGCCCAATCATGCAAAATTAGTCATAATGGATGTAAAATATGACAATTCCAGTATAGATTTTGTATCGTCACGGTGGGCAGCTCCCCAAGGATACTACATGATGTGCCATCTGCCTTCAGAACCAATAAACAAAAACACAGCATTTCAAACTATATATGCACCTTCTGTATATTAGAGAATATCAAGGATTCAACTAACACAATTAAAGTACTGCGGAGCCTTATGCAAAATAAGCAGAAGCAGAATGATTAATAATCAAATGATAAAGATTGGTATTTTCATGTCAATATTTGGATTCATTGTAATTCATCAAAAAACTACTCATCTAAAACTTCTCTCCCTTCAATATCCCCATCATCCCGTCCCTTAAACTCTCCATATCTCTCTCTCATTATCTCTATCCTCCATCCTTCCTTATAATACCCCCCTCATCTCTTCTATTCCCTCCTTGCTCTCCATTATCTTCAAAATTATCTTTTTATATTTCTCCTCTCTCTCTCTCTCTCTCTTTCCTACATCATTCAACACTTACCTCTTTTCCCTCTTGTTTCCCATCTCTTCCCCGTCCCTCCCTATCATATATTCCATTTTTCCTTTTCATTCCATCTATCTACCTCTCTATAATATCTCTGCTCTATCTTTATCTCTCTATCTCCCTCACAACATTCCTAATATTTCTTCCTCCATCTGCATCAATCTAGGAGAGATCCAACTACACAATTAACTCAACCCTTCTCTGTTGTTGGCATCCTCAAGCCGAAGCATGAAATGCTCAACTTGGAGAAACAAAAAAACTTTGCTCGCTCGCACAAGATAACATGATGATCAAGCTATCTCGATCCAATGCACTCCTCTAGTTGATGATGACAATGATGCATTTCGAGTTTACCGGTGAGTAAGAGGGATCTAAGGGTTAGAATTTGGGATGATTATTGTTGAGTAATCTTGATAATAAGCATGGGATCAAATTTCGCTGAAATTTGGCCTAATTTCGGTTTCGGCAGGTGACCGAAATTTGGCCGAAATGGCCTATATCGACCGAAATTGGAGATCCTAGTTCAAAACCCGACCGAAATGACCGAAATTTCAGTTGGAATTCGACTGAAATTCGGCCAAAATTTTGTTTCGGTCGGTGACCGAAATTGAAATTTGAGGCCTTGATAATAAGAATGTGCATGTGTTGTATATCATCATTAAGCAAAGTTATCTGCAATGCAATAGGTCTCCCCCATTAAGATCTCTCTACTCTCGAACACATAAGGAGTCTCCTCATCGAAAGACAATCAATCTCTCTCAAAGGATAAAAAGAGTCATGGTGATTTCCATACAAAGATCTCAAAAATGGACCGCTCTCGTAGGGATCTCAAAATAAAACTCAAATATAAATTCAAAATGAGTCTCTCCTACATGGGATATCAAAAAGTAGATTTTCTCTCATAAGAATCTCGGAATGACTTCGTACTGAAGGGCCACAAACCACACAGGATTGGAGCCCAAGTTGAATTGCCCCTTTCACATGGACGGATAGGGGTCTCTCTAGCAAACTCAGAAAAAAATCCAAAAATCTACTCTAATACTAAATTCCCTTACACTTCTCAAAAATATTACGATAATCAACTAAGTTGGAGGAACGCTTGAATAACAAAATTTCTCCAATCATTCTCTTTTTTGTCTCAGCTTTTTCAAACAACCCATCCTCTCTTTTCACAGAACCCGAGCTCCTTTAGACCACAATAAAACAAAGGAAATAATAATAAAGTTGAGGCCCATTAAAGGTGTCCCCCTTCTTTCCTTCGACAATAAGGTGGGACTCTGGAACCCGTGTTCTTGATGGGTTTGCTAGAGCTTGTCCATTGGCAAACACTAGGGAGGTCTTCTTCACTATATGCAATGATTAATTTGGAACGAGCAAGCGATGGATTTGGATCGTCTTTGTTGGGCAGTATTAAAGGTTGGGCTTGGAGAGTCCACTAAGGGGAGGTGCTCGACACGAATGGCATGGCAATGAAGAAAAGTAGGAGTAGTAGGGGCAACTAGCAAGCTTCCACTTGGATAGGCAACATAGATGAATATGGTGAGCTTCCACCTGCGAAGGCAGTAGAGGTGGGGTAGGAAAGCTGCACTGCTCAAGCTTCTTTGTTGTTATGTTGCTATGGTTACAACTTACAATGCATACTAGGACAACGCTCCATTGCTAGGTTGAGATGAAGATTCCGCTAAAAAATATATCGAGGAAGGGAAGCTATGCTATGTCTAAGCTATGCTATGTCTAAGCGGTGTTGATTAGAGATGTATCATGGTGCAACAATCGAATGAGCAACCAAGAGAGGCTGGCAATGTGTTGGCTTTTGGATCTTTTTGTGCACAATACAGCATGTTCTTGGAGAAAGAAGCACGTTATAACCAAGAGAAACAATCAAAATGAACCTCAAGATACCTTAGAGCGGATCTGCTCTAATACCATGTGGAAATATAAAATTTGTCCAGCATCATAGAAAAAGAAAAATAAAACATGATATGTGTGGTTTAAAACGATCCCAAAGGATTGTCCTACTCCACAAGAGAAGGGACCCTATAGGTCAGATATAGTATTCTTCTCGAGCAACACAGGAGGTGTAACGTCAATTGTATCTTAGAGAAATCAATTACCTAATTAACTCAATTATTTCCTATCCCCAATACCAACCCAAGGAAATCATAGATGTGTTGTTTCGAAATCAAACCCCAATGTATAAAGATGGAAATTTGTGTTGGAGTGTGTTCATTCATGTCTTTATTTGGTTAACTAGATCTATGCCCAAGAGACAATGAAGTGATGATGTTGTGTTCTTTACAAAATCAAACGGAAAGAACACACAAATATTCTCCACTAGAGCTAATATGTGGTGTACTAGCAGAAACAATCACAGATTATGAGAAATATTTTAGATTTTTTTAGGAAAAAATATTTTAGAATTTCTTATCATGAAAACGTTGCAAGTCCTCACTCATTTGTCAAAATAGCATACATAAGAGACAACACCTTTTTTAAAAAATACACGTACAAAAACAAATTGAGATGAATAAAGAAAAATATACAAAGATATAACTCCTATCATCTGAAATTTCATGCAGATACAGAGTGGAAACCTAATATACTCACATATTATAAGATAGGTTTAAATTATTGTATTACCACTGTAGAGACATGAAAGATGATGTAGTATTAGAATGACAGAGACTCTGTGGTTATATAATAATGAAAACTACAGAGGTGAACAAACTATATATATATTTCTGTAGGCAAAAGTCGCCTTTTCACTTGGTGGAGAAGGAATGACATGAGAGATGATCTAGTATTAGAATGACAGAGACTTGTGGTTATATAATAATGAAAACTACAGAGGTGAACAAACTATGTATATATTTCTGTAGGCAAAAGTCACCTTTTGACTTGGTGGAGAAGGAATCAAGATCAGAGCCCAACCCGAATCCAGAGCTACTTCCAAATCCAGAGCCACTCCCAAATCCAGGTCCGCTGCTAGAAATGTTATCATTGAAGCTGCTGTCAATTCTAGATGGGCCAGATAGAGACATGAACCCTCCTTTATCCCCTCTACCTTTTTCAATCTGTTAAATCAAAAAACATATATGCGATCAACCAATTTAATACGAGAAAACTTAATTTAGAATAAAACACTCACACATGCATTTTGACATGAACACAAAAGAAATCTTTGGACCAGTTTCTTGTTAAAAGCAGAATCCATGAGATGAAAAAATAACATCAAATAATTGGAGAAAATTTGAGCTAAAAAAAAATACTATAACCATGTATTGTTGGTTAATCACGTTTACAAACTTTAAGAAAAAACAGGAAGGAACGCAGGCCAACATGGGCATGCATACACTATCTTTTGAATATTTCCTTACCAAAACAACTCTTACAGATCTATTACACAGCCCCCGTATACATCTAGTGGCACTTAAGATTATATTGTTAAATTATAAAGAACCAACCATGTGATTAGTACATACAAAAGGCACTGTCTGTCCTTTAAAAGAAAAATATCATGGTTCAACAATTTGTTAGCAGGCACTGAAACATGTCAGCGATTGCATGATTCATACGCATCTCAATGATTCTAAAAATCATAGAGGCTAAAAAAATTATCATTTACTCAAGTATTAGTAATCCATGAGCATGATTCACATGCATCTCAATGATTTTTTTTTTCAAAATCATAGAGGCTAAAAATATTATCATTCTACTTAAGTATCAGACCCGCTTTCATATATATTACCCCAACCAGCTCCGGCGAAGAGAGAGAGTTTGTAGGTCAATAGACATGCTACATTAAAGTAATGAAATTATAATAGAAATTCAAACTCGTTGCTCAAGGTTGTGAAGTGCTGCCGAATGGAAACTTCATCAATACTATATGAATTTACAATAATTACATTCCGAAAAACAGTAATAGACAACTTTGCTAGAAAACTTCTCTGATAGGTTCTGTAAACCAAGAAGTAATAGGTGATAAACGTTTAGACCGATTTTCCCCTTTCAAACATGCATAAATCGTCCATAAGAGAAAATTTGCAATAATTACTTTTTTTTGAAAGAAAAAAGGACTTGCACCATATAGGTGTGCCCAAAAATTTCACCATTTATCACCAAAAATTATTACAAGCCTATTACAAATATTTGTAAAATAGGATTATGTGTTCCAACTCTCACTCATCGCATTAGCATGCACTATCACATTCTCGACGTAGAACCGATCATGTGGAAGGAGCACCCATTCCTTGCCATCCAAAGTGCCCATATCACAACCAAACTCCTCGATCTCTCCCTTTCCGTGCTGTTCCAATCCGTCTCAATGGAGGACCGGAAATTCGACACTATTAGTTCTCACAGCTCTATTGTCAAAGCGGTTTCAAACCTCCACAGAGCTTCCGCATGTAAAGAAGAGATGATCAGCATCCTCCGTGACCTCCAAGCACCTGGGGCACTCCGGATCAACCCCCTAGATGAAACGTGCAAATTTGTCCTTTGTCAATAATCTGCCTCTCCTAAATATCCATAAAAATGCATTCACCCGAATTGGAGCCTTCCACTTCCATATCCGTTTAGAGTCAGCCACACCCCCCCCCCCTCCCTTGGATCAGAAGTCATAGGACCATTCAAAGCCCTATAAACCTTGACAATTGAAAATAAACCATCGTGTCAGCACCAGCAATCCCATCCATCCGTGGTTCCAGCCACCTCCGAGAGCTCCCCCGACATGGTTAAAAGCCCCTCCACTTGTTGCTCAGAGAGATCAGATCTAAACTAAGAAAAGAATGAGTGTCCATCCAGGCCTCCGCCATCGAGCGGTCTGGATGCACCGTCAGCGTCTTCAGTCGGCGGGAACCTTGCGTCCAATGCCTCGCCCTCACTCCAGTCACCAGTCCAGAAATGAAAGCTTGCACCGTCCCCAACCACATGCCTCAGAAGCTCAAAATGTGTACCTCCTGCGTCATGCTGCATATGTCCCTCCAGAAGAAAGATGACATCCCACCAAGATCTATTGAGCCTGGAAAAGAAAGTCCAAGTACATATATTCTTCATATAAGAATACCCACCAGGCTATCACAGCCACCCCAAATGCGGGCGACTCATCACCCGAGTAAGGCCTCGTTCATCTACTTGAAACTACGAACACCAAGTCCCCGATCGTACTTTGGGCATGAGTTACGATACAGTCCCCCACTCCACCAACAGAAAGCCATTCAACTACCCAGACGATGACCAAAAAAAGCACCTCATGATGGATTAAAGCGTCTACCTAACACAAGCAAGCACAAGGCTAGAGGATAGGAAGAAGATCGGGATCGTCGAAAGGACCGAACGTAACAACACTAGCATGACGCTTCTGGAAAGGCAAACAAGCTTCCACCCAACAAGCTTCTGCTCCATCTTCTCAACTACCGGCAACCAATCAGCTGCCTGCATACGGTCGGCCACCAGGGTATGCCAAGGTAGCACATCAGCAGGTATGTGCATAGCGATTGCAACCAGCCCGTGCATATATCAATATCGGCATCAGTCAAGCCAAATGGAACAAACTCTGACTTGTCCTTGTTTAGGTCTCAACCCAGAAACATCACCAAACATGTCTAGAGTCTCTGATAATCCTCTGCAACTGTCAGCTCTTCCCACTGCAAACAAAATTGGGTCATCCGTGTACTGGAGGATGGGGATAGATATCCCACCCTTTGAGTAACCACTACAGTAACCCCCAACGATGACCCGGTCAATCATGATGGTCAAAACATCAGAAATTAGAACAAGAAGTAAGGCGTTAACAGACATCCCTAACAAACACCCCGTCGAGGCTGAAAGAAACACCCTTCGGCAGCCCATTCACCAAAACAACGCATGACACAGTCGTCACGCACATCTTCATCCACGAGAACTTATCTAGAAAACCTCGTCTATGTAGGGAGGCCTAAAGGAAGCGCCAACACACACAATCATACGCCTTCAAAAAATCAACCTTCCACAAAACACCATTCACCTTCCTCTGCGCCAATGTACCACAATCTCTAAGGCCATAACAACACTGTCCATGAGATGCCTACCAGGCAAAAAAGCACTTTAGGCCAGTGAAATGATCTTGTTCACCACATATATCACATTAAAAAGTACAATTGATTTGTAATCTTCAATCCGTGCTGCCACATCCTTCTTAGAGAGAAGGAAAAGAAAAGAGCGATTGAGCTGATGAAAGCCAAGGTTACCCTCATTAAATTCAGCCACTACTCCCAATACCTCCTCCGCAATGAGATCCCAAACATGTAGAAGAAGAAAGGGAAACCATTAGTCCCTGGCAACCGTCTGGATTCAGTCTGAAACAGCCTTACGGAGCTCCAATAACCCAAACCCTCTCGTCAGAAGCTCCGCATCCGGTTCAAAAACCTGACTCGCTCCCAACCCCAACCATCATGACCCACCATGAGGATGACGCATGTTAATGCCCCTGTAATAATCTATAACCGTCCTTGCTACCCACCCCCCTCTCCACAGAACTCTTCTCCCCCCACTTCTAGTGAGTGTATCATGTTTCTCTTTCTATTATTCGCTGCCAACAACTTCAAAACCTTTTTTTCACATCAAATAGGGTCGGTTACATAAATTCTTTGCCTCCATTCAGATCTATCTTGGGTCAATCTCGGGCTTAGATCTAAAAAACTAAGATCCCTTCGTATAGTCTCATTCCAACACTTCTCGGCCTTCTTTGCCCTCTCTTAGCCAGCTCAACATCCCAAAACTCGCATCTCCTAAATGGTGCATCAGCTGACCTCCTTTGCAAATGGTCAAATCACCTTAAGTGGTTTTGTTGCATCTAACCATCGATCGAAGCTACATCAACTTTCCTCTTGATTGCACTATTCTGAATCCGATCTTTATGTATGTGTGTGTGTGTCTCCACACATCCATCTTAGCATTTTCATTTCTGCTATTGTTGTTCTCTGCACATGTCTATGGTTCACATGACAACATTCAGATCCATAGAGCATAGCAGGTCTCACGGCTGCTTTATAGAATTTTCTTTTGATTGTCAAATGAATTTTCTTGTCATAAAGAACAGCTCTACCGTTCGTTACCATGTGAAAAAATCTTGTATTGGAATCTCCCTTCTTCAACCACATCTGCCTCAATCTCAAGGCCCTAAATGTCGGTTTCGGTCACCATTTCGGTACCGACCGAAACAGAATTTCGGTGGAATTTCGGCCGAAATTTCGGTCATTTCGATCGTTTTTTGTACTAGGACCCCATATTTCGGTCATTTCGGTCGAATTTCGATTTCGACTGGATATCGATATTCGACAGAAATTCGATCGAATTTCGCTGAAATTTGAGGCCATGCTCAATCTCTATCTTCATTCAAGTTCCCGCTTACAATCCTCATTCTCCAAGTTCTTCTTGACCACCCCTCAGCTCACAAGCCCCTCATCGTCCAACTCCTTTTCATCCTCCAGCAAATCCAACCTCACCATCTTTTCATGTGCATTAGTCCTTCTCATCTCTCGCTCTGCCTGAGTCTCCCTCTTGACCATCACAAGTCTACGTCGTAGTGCATCCAACTCCGACGCAAATCTCACCGTAGTTGATCCTCCACCACCAACGTCGATCGAAAAAACAGATCATATCACGTAAACCCTCTTCCAACAGCCAACATCTCTCAAATCTGAAATATGAAGAGGAGAACATGTCGATGCAAGTGTCAAGGCATATGGCCTAGGCAAGGTAGTCCCAATTGCCAAGCTGAACAACTCCAAAGCTTTGACTGAAAGAAGAAATCGGTCAATGCGTGAATGGGAGGACAAGCTCCTCCATGTATATCTACAGTTAGCAACATCCATGACCTCCAAAGCCAGCCCCACCACCTCCACAAAAAGACCAGATCCAGGGTCATGTGTGTCTCTACCCCTCGATCTATCCTCTGCATATAGTGTGAAGCTGAAATCCCCTCTTGCCAACCATTCCATCTCCAAGAATCCCAATCTCATCTGCCTCAGCTCGTTTCACAACACCGCATTCGTGGAGGATCCCGCAATACTGTACACCATTGTAACCACGAATCGGGTTTAGTCAACTTTGCTCGCCAAAACCCCAGATACCGAGTGAACCAAGACCACATCATCGACTAAGTCACAAATGTCGCCATTCCACACAATGACGACTCCCCCCAAGCTCCCATGTACCAGCAGAGCTCTGAATTCGTTAAGATGCATACTTGAGGTGGAGTTCCATCTCACCGAATCTTAAGATTCAATTTTAGTCTCCTGTAGGCAAACAATGCCAGTCTTCCATGTGGCAAGCATGGACCAACTGCCAACCTCTTATCTGGTTGGCCCAGGATCCTCACATTCCATGTAATGAGCTTTATTGGGAAACTGAGGGGGAAGCCCCTGCCTTACGAACCCCCACTGTTTGCGCAATCTCCTTTTCAAAATGTCTCTCTTCTTCATCATCAATCATTGCTGCATTAGACACCCTTCATTGAACCCCTTGGGTATTGTCGTGTTCTCCTCCACTTGGGTACTTGACGCAGTGTGGATCGGTGAACTGAGGTTCAATTAGGATTTTCCGTCTGTTCAATTTTATCAATTAGAGTTTAATTTTTCGTCTATTGATTAGAGTCTATCTAATTAGGGTCAAATTATGTTTACGGTTAATTGAGTCTATTGCAAATTCTATTTTTATTTAAATAGCAAGATCGTTTGTGATCTCAAATCAATTACTTAGTTATTTAGAACTTAGAGTCAATTAGGATAAGTTAGGATTTGAAATTTACCCTTTTTCTGTTTTTGTAACTCTCCCCTCCTATATAAAGGAGACGGTAGTCTAGTGTTTATTCATTCAAATTAATTAAAAAAATTGAGATTTATCCCATGTGTTCACGAAAGCGGCATGTGCGGCCGCATATGCGTATGTGGTGCCTTCGCAAATCGCTTTCATGAAGCCCCCCATTATGCGCCTTGTGCGCTTATGCGGGCAGCATAAACATTTTTTTTATTTATTTTTTACTTTTTTTATTTTTGCCACGTTTTTATTGTGTTATTTGTGCCACGTTTTTCCTTACTTTTGTATATATGCCAACCAAGCATTCCATGACTATTTAAATCCATCGTCAAAGTAGTTGTACTGCGAGATTGGAGTAAATATGCGAGAAAGAAAAAGAATAATGTACCAATAATTTAGCAAACTAATTTAGTCAACTAATAGTTATTATGAATGCAATATATTATATGTAAAGTTTGGTACTTTTGATGGAAGATCAGATATAAATATAACGGCAGAGATAAATGACATTATATTCAACAATAGAGGCATTTTGTGTGCTAACTTTTCTATTTTGTTGATTGTTATCAATTATTTTGTGTGCTAACTATTCTATTGAAGTATTGATATTTGATTGATAGAGATTGTTTTAAACTCTATATGAAAGTTATTTTTCTTAGATCTTCTATTGGACCACATTTATACATAAATTTAGTTCTGATGTAGTCACTTTTGTATATATTTATTTATTTTTAAATAAAAAATTAGGAAACCGTATAGAACCGCATATACCCTGCATATGCCCCCACATACCGCTTAAGCGCTATTCAGTGACCTGTTCGAACGCATACGCATACCGCTTTCCAGAACCTTAATCCCATCTCTCCCCCTTCTCCCTCAACGCGATCTTTGTGCTTCTTCCCCAAATCATTTGCATCCGACGAGTCTTTTCTTCTTTCCCCTGTGATTTCTTCCACTAAATATTCTTTCTACCGTTAAAATTTTAATTTTTCACCGTTGCAAATTCCCGTTTGCATCAACTGGTATCAGAGCATGTCCTACAGATCGTCCTCACGATCTGACGATCCGTACAGATGTTCGCGCAGACACCTAATGAAATAATCTCATTCAGCAGAACGCAAACGACGTGCTGAAGAATCCTACAACAAAGAGTTGATGTCCATATTGCTTGAATTTCAGTCAAGGCTACGAGAGTTAGGTGCAGATTTTCGAACACTAAGGGTCGTCGGATCGACTTCACCACCATTTGTCATGTTACGGCCACCCAAATTATCCAGGAAGTTCCCGAACCTCCTCTCCCTTTCCCAATGTTGCTGCCACTGCTGCCGACCTCGACTTCAGATCTGTTACCACCTCCAAAGCCTTCCAAAACTGTTGTCTAGCCACCCAAAGTCTCTATACATGAGGTTCACGGGCCTCCAACCCCTTCCCTGATGCTACAGGTCAGTCATCCTACCACCCTCACACCTCTGAAACCTTCACAAGCTGCATTCCAGGTAGTTTCAGATCCATATCCACCACTTATGGAGCCTTCTCCAGCACCTTCTACCACCCTAACAACCCCAACACATCCTCGTGGCCCCTTCCTCCACCCATACCAACCCCAGCAGCCAACCCACCATCTTTCACCTCACCAGCAGCCCCGCAATACCCCTCCATTGCAGCAACACCTCCCGACACCTTCATTCTTTCATGCTACAGTCATCAGCCAACACTCAAAAGCCGTCGCCACCGAAATCAGCAACCCCGCAATAGTCCTTCCCCATTTCGAGGTAGAGCAGCACCCCCCTCGGAGGAGTTCCCCTCCCAGCCAAAGGTGTATACGCGCATCACGATCGTCTCTCATCACCATCACTACCTCAGCCTACGAGATCATTGCCGCCACCGCCCTTGCTCGAAGAGGTGTCGTCATCGTTGGAAGGGAAAGGAGGAAACCCTAAGGGGTTTTCATTTCAAATAAGTTGGATTCGCATCCCATAAAAAAAGGAAGAGTTGGCTCCTTTAGAAATATTACAAGAAACCCCTTCCAACAAAAATTCTTTACCTAAAGGTTAAAGGATTATACATATAGGTGGGCTTTTACTTAATTGAATGGGTAAATTTTTTGCAGAAGTGCCCCTCAGTATACAAGAATTATAAACGTAGCGTTGAGAAGAAGAATAATTGGAAGAGATTGTCCACCCATTTGAGACGAAATCCTCCAATGCCACAAGCAGAAATCAAGCAATCCAGGAAACAAATTCTTCGAAGTGGCAGAGAGCTAATGCAACATGGATCGACGAATTGAGGTTCAATTAGGATTTTCTGTCCATTCAATTGTATCCATTAGATTTTAATTTTTCGTCAAATTATGTTTACGGTTAATTGAGTCCGTTGAAATTTTTATTTTTATCTAAATAACGAGATTGTTTGTGATCTTAAATCAATTAGCTAGTTGGTTTGAGTCTATTTATATTCAATAGGATAAGTTAGGATTTAAAATTTATTTGCTTTCTTTTTTTGCAGTCTCTCTCCTCCTATATAAAGGGAATGGTAGTCTAGTGTTTATTCATTCAGAGTTAATGTAAAAAATTGAGATTTACCTCATCTCTCTCTTTCCCTTCTCCCTCGACGCGATCTACGCACTTCTTCCCCAAATCCCTCGCATCCGTCGAACCTTCTCTCCTTTCCTCTCTGATTTCTTCCACCAAATATTTTTTTCTACCGTTAAAATTTTAATTTTTCACCATTGCAAATTCCCGTTTGCATTAGTATTGCCGCCTCCCTGCATTGAACCCTCAGTTGGCCCTTAACGCATCCCCATATGTCCATCTTCCTCGTTTCTACCTCTGATATCGACCCCATCGTAATCATCCACACCTCCAACATGCTCCAGCAATCTGGATTCCTACTCAAGTGCATTTGACCGATGACATTTATGCGAGATGTTCAAAAACTGTGAAGATAGTTCGGAGGCCAACCCATCAAAGCATGGCATTGAGCTCCAACCCTCTGCTCCCCCTCTCAACTTCGCTTGGCGCAACGATGCTGATTTTTTTCCGAGGGGACATCCTCACCCCAGGTTGGGAACCATCTCCTCCCCTTTCATCACCGCCACAAAGCATCTTGGGACTAATAGATCAGCTACCAGCTCCCCCAAGGTTGATCGTTGTTGCCGCCAATTGTTCCGGAGAGAGCTTGGCCCTCGTGAGATCAGTCCCTAAATTCGATCGATATCCTGGATGAGTCCACGAGCTCGATCCTGTGACCAGCTGCTAAAGCCATGTCGAAGCCCCTACCATCGGAGACTTCCTTGATTTCAAGATTCGTGTCCGGTCCAGAGATAGTATAACATGGGTTGAAGGCCACGCTGATGTTCGGGCGAAGGATCCGACCCGAATAGCTCATCACAACACCTGAAATAGGAGGATGCGAGTATCTCATATTCGAGTTAGGCTTTGATGAGACCCAAACCGGATGACTCGCTATCTCCAACGGATTTACCTAGAATCATGAACCCAACATATCAGATGAAGCACCAACCGACTTTGCATTCACTTATCTGGAGGCGATGTTCGGGTTTCCCAGATGCGACCGTTGAGCTGTGCCTCCCTTGATTTCAGTGTCCATCGAGCTCCCCACCACCAGATGTAGCTCCTGACCCGCCTCGACCATCGACGAAGCTACCACTGACGCACTCCCCACCTCTGAGACCACAAGCCACAGGGGCATTGGTTTTCTACCAATCCAAAGGTTGTTGGGGATTGGGGCTTCTTTCCCTTCATCGTGAGCACCACCTTCAAGCCTTTTCTCAGCTGCATGCCGGAACTGCTGAGCTCCACCACCTCTCTGATGTGTTTCAGGGTCTCCCTCAGAACCTCCACCTTTCTGCATCTTAGCGGAACCCCAGTTACAATTACCGACCACACAGATTCCTCCCCACATGCAACCTCCCCCCATTGAGGAAACGAGGTCTTCTCCAAGTAATTGCTTTTCTAGAATCTGGAGTTAATCCATTCTCTAAAGCTCCCATGATTGCTTCCCTCGCTCCTCCAGTGACAGATCTCGGACGCACAGTGGGCCATCGTGCAGCCAAATTGTGTCAATGTAGATGCCTCCTTCCTTCAACGTCGTCAGCCTCTCCCTCAATCTTTGCAGAGCTCCAGCGTCTCCTCCAACAATCAACCCATGCAAAGGGCGGCCCTTCATCGCCTCTCGCGATAGTCGTTGCAGTAACGAGCCCTAAGCAACATCGCTCAGCACGCCCTTGGTAGGGGCTACCTTCACTTCCTCCGTATCAAACCAAGCAACCTCCTCAGTCGCATCCTTTGAGCATGCCGTCACAGCAATTTTCTTTGACCATGAACCTTTCGCCACACAATTCCTCCAGTGATGTCCGGATTTTTTGTAACGAAAGCAAAGCTGCTCCACCTCCTTGCAACTCTAGGACAGGTGGTCATTAACACCGCACCGAATGAAAGCACCATTTCACAACACCGCTTCTAGCCCTCGGAGAGCACTTCCTCTCCTTCGAGCGGCTCCACGGGCCATCCCCTGCAGTTCTTCTGTAACCACAACTTCTTGTATCTTTCCTTCCTCCCACTCATATTCGTTGGCCCTCTGTTCATTAAGGTTTGCCGCCAACTCTCCTCCGACAGTGGCATCACTCCCACTTCCGCCGCTCCCACTCCCAGTCCCTCTTTCCATCCTCCAAAATCTATTATCCAAGTTAATGGCATTAATTACACAAAGGCCAATGAAAATGCATGTAAAGGTGGCCATGGTAACTGTTTAAACGTATCGCAATATCGTTGACCAGATGCATCGACATCGCACAATGTCAACTAGATACTTGATTTCAGGTGCAAGAATTGGTCATTTCATGATAGAATTATGCCAGCATCTATCAACAAAAGACAACAGAAAAAAGGAATGGCTACATACCACATTCTCTCACAGCTGATGTAAAACACAAAGCGACTAGTTCGGATTAATTTGACTCAACATTCTATCTTCGTTGAGAGAAATCATATGTTGCCAAGCTCTAGTGACAGCGTGGTCACACCATGGGTCTTACAAGAAAGCAGAATCGGACAGTATGGGAAAGTTTGCAACATATAAGAAATGAAATTGGGTGATGCTGTGGAATTATGAATTGAAGGAGCCCCAGTAATAATTTTATGAGTTCAAAGAAGGGCCGTACCCAAGTAGAAATTAATACTACATCCAAATCATGTTATAACGTGTATAATGCCATGTACCTTGCTCTTATCGATTTCACTTGCTTTGCGTTTCATAACATCCTTGGTCTCATTAATCTTGCTCTGCATAACCAACTTGTGCAATTTCTCTTCATGACTTTCCATCTCACAGTATTGTTTAACTTGTGCAACTGTAACATTTTCCTTGTAACCAAGAGAGATCACTTCATCAAAAGAAAAAATAAGTTCAAAGGCCGCCTTGCAAATGCCTTCTTCATCCAGTGAGGGAGAATATTCAGGGACCTATTAAGAGTCAAGTAAAATTCTAAAAGAAGAGTTTTTGTTCACTGTAACTCTAAACCACCAATGCCTTTGACATATAAAAAAAATTCAAGCACAAAAAACCATGAACTCAGAGTTTTTGGACCATCATCCAAACCCCCTTCGGTAAAAATACCAAATGAAATAAGAGCTCATTAAATATACCAAACAAAATCGGTCCATAAATATAGGTTAAAATTAATCTAAGGAAACCACCATTAGCATATTAGGATATTTTAACGTAGTATAATACATATACATAATGATGATTTTATAAAAAAAAATTATTGGCAGGTTTGAGATTTAAATTACTGATTCCGCTATTAAAAATATAAATACTTCTGCAAATACATGCTGAACTAGATTTTTTTATACGGTTAAAGATGCACACGTTCGACGTGCTTGCATATAGATCCAGTGCAACAAAAATCAATTAAAACCAGCAGATTATTTTAGAAAGTCGTCCAGGCCAACAAACAAACTTGGAAAGGGGGCTGCATCTCCTCAGTAATGCCCACCAACGTATGACACTATGGCCAGAGAAACACAGTATATGCATGAATGTGCATGCATTATTCTCAATCATATGGTCAGAATGTTTTATTTTTTATTATTTCTTAAACCTTATGCTTTCTTTAGTAAGATTTTGCGATAAATTTTGTAGTACAGATTACAAGCTTCATAATTAATGTACTTCTTTGTCTTTTTGGACCTTGCACTTGCTTGTCAGATATCTTGCTTTCCGTTAAAGAAGATTATACAGTAATATATCCATCCTATAATTGAATCTGATCCTTTTTACTTTGTATTTTTAGGTCCTATATAGTTTGGAGCTTATGGTCAAAAGTTGAACATATAAAATTAATAATAATTGATGATACTATGTTTTTTATTGGCAAAACTGCATATTCTCATGTCACCACTTGCACACTTTATACTCCATAACTGACCAACTAACTAAACATTAGAAAATCAAAACATTAATTAAAACTTCAATTTTTTTTAAGAAATAAAACTGCAAAGCTTTACAAACAGAATCAATAAATCCAATTCTTTGCAATCTCCAAAGAGGCAAGATAACATTGTGCACAGCAACATACACAGAAGAAAAGCAAGCTGCGTAGAAGAATGTATAAATATGACACTACGAGGATATGGCAAGAAGCTGCAAAGGATACAAGTTTCGATAGAAGCCTCAATGTCTCCAGGTCCTCAAGAATGTTGCTCTGCTTATTGGTTACGAGGAGCAGGTACAAGGCTTCTATTGGCTGGTAGACATAACGCACATTCTCAGTCTCCACATAGGTGTGCTGTTTGCCAGTGCCAACTAACTTTGGAAACGCTGCAAGCAGCCCTTCGATTCTTATCCGAGTCATTTCCACAAATTGCCTCGAAACAAGTGCTGCCATTAGTACCAATTGATAGACAATTACAACGAGAAATGTCACTCATAGAGATCAGAGCAGCTACAATTTAAAGTTAAATTTCTAGTCTTAGTGATCTGTAATGCAACCACAAAGCAAAGCCTGGAGTTGGGTGGAAATATGTTGGCAGAAGATACATGCCCACACAGTCAGTCTTGGAGGCAGAGACTTGAAAGTATGTCGAGATGGCTTTCTTTAAACAAGGACTGTGCAAATTTGCACCAACACGAAAGGTAGCTAATTTCTATTTTAAAATTCGGTGACTAATTAGAGATAATGCAAATGACAAGGGGAAAACCACAAATCAATAAGTTGAAAAAAATCAATTTTGTACTAGGAAAAGAGAAAAAAAATAATTTCTAAGTCTCTGCCATATGTTTGCTCTAAACAGAAAATCATAATATGTCCCTGCCAAGTTTGCCTTGAATGACTTTAAAAAAAAGTTTGCCTTGAATACCCACAAAAAAGAAAATGATTTCAAGTTTTTATTCAAGAATGGAAAAAACTCAAGACATCAACCACTCACGTTTTCCAGATTTTGATACCACTGAAGCAGCAAGGACCACCTACATCAAACAAATCAAGAAAGAGATTTATGAGAAGGGTCGATATAAAATAAGGATAAAGAGAACCGGCCTCTCACAGCCCACGCCCTTGAGGGGCTTAAAGAGGAATTTTGGACAGAAAATATTATTTTAAAGGAATAAGATTGACAATCAAATTAATTAAATTTTCAAATGTAAGGAATCAGGCATACACAAACTAGGAAGAAAAATAAGGGCCAAAGTCCTACTAAAAATGAAACAAAAGCCAAACCCAACAAAGAAATGGTAAATGAAGATTGATTTATTAAAAACCATGAGAATGTTGAAGAGGTGTGCAAAACATCAACTTGTGTCAAGAAAAAGAAACAAAAATTCGAAGGACGCAATATTAAAGGGCATATCGCCAACAACACCCTGAATGCATTCATTAGCCCTTAATTTAGATAAATAATACCCTTGAAACTCATACCATGAAAGGTTTGGAACAATTTGAACCCAAACATAATTTCCAAGAGCTGCTGACTTCAAGATCATGGTAAATGGCAAAAGCAATACATAGAGATGCATAAATATATATGTGCTCCTAAAATCATCCTTTTGCTGCATTAATTCATCTCAGATGTATTAGTGGCATCTAAGTATACATGCATCTAAATATACAAAAGAGTGCCAAGTAGCCTAAAGATGCCTCAAAAAACAATAAGATAGTTAGAAGTTACCTCATACAAGATAACATTTGCTTCAAGCCTTCAAGGCACACATGACGACAAAGAGGGACAGAGATACAAGTTTAAGGCACGTGATTATATCATTGATGAAGAACATTTAAGGACAATGGCATGCTATAAGCTTGGTGACTTTCCATGTTCATGGATTTAAAAAAGGGAAAAATCAGTGGAATAAGAGCAAAAAAAAGATACAGACAACATTATGAAGAGAGTCTGGTAGTCCAGCGACACAATGTTACCAGGACATCTAGACCAACATATGCCTATGTGCTGCTACTTCCAGTATTACTCAGAAGCCAATTCTCACCATGTACCAGTCAATTTTCTCTCTGAACAGTTATGATCTCCTTAGAAGAGTGCAAGTTTCCTTCAACTCCACCTCCTCTCCTTTAAAAAATAAAAAGAAGTGTGTGCTGGATCCTTTCTCTTTCTCTCGTAAACTAGTGTATCAATTCACCTAGCTTCTTTTATCTCTATAACATATCAGACCAATTTCTTAGATAGTCCCTTCAAAGGCATACAGTTCATCTGAAGTAGTTTAACTACCGGTTCCCTAACAAGCTACACCATTTATTAGTTACTTGTACATGCACTTTGATTCCAAGAGGTGGGTAAACGCATTTTCAATCAATTAAGTAGCTGAAGTGTCAGAAAGATGATGTCCGAGACACGTCATCCTTTCTTAAACTTAATTTCAGTATTTATTGTTGGAAAGATAGATGACAAAAAAACGGACAAATTCAATAGGAAAAACATAGTAAGAAAAATTTACCATCTTGGATACTTAGAATTACAGTGCTGCGTCAAAAAAATGCCAAAATATCTGAGATGCTGTTGCCGATCAATCTGAAGAGATGTCCTGGAGGAAAAAACATTGCAAAAACAGCATCAGATTAGAAAACGAACACCAGATGAAGATATCAGACGGCCAAACATAAAAGGGACCGACAACACCATGATAGCCACTAATTACAACCAATTATTTTCAGCACGACTGTATGATTCTGCAAATTCTATCGCATGAAGAGGAGCTTTGGCACAACAGTACAGGTGTCATTGTGTGGCCAAGATGTCACAGGTTTATATCCCCAAATATCTGAAATCGCCTGCCGTCCATATAAAAACCCAAACACAAAGCCACCGTCCACCACTAGATCGAGCGCCGAGACACCAAAATCCTAAAAAACTACAAACTCGGTAAGAAAAACCACATTTATGCGGTGAATCGAGATCTCAAAATACCGGTGCTACGAATCTCTCTTTACACCCTCGGCAGATTGGAGATCGCCTTCCTCTCCCAATCAACGTCCCACAACACCAAAAATGATCTCTATATATTGGACCGTACAGCGAAATCACAACCATTATCGGACCCGAGATGCTAAATAAATCGAAAACCGCGCATCGGAGATCTGAACGGAACGAAACCGATCCGGATCGGAGGGAGCGAGATCGAAGTGCGACCAGATGTGAGAAGACGGATGCGATTAACGCGTGGTTTGAATGCGCAGAAAGGAAGTACCTGTGGAGGAGGAAAGGAAGAACCGTCGTCGGTGGCGTGGTATGGGTGGGATGCGGCAGCAGAGGGGAGGGGTGGATGCCGCAGCTGATTCGCAGCAACGTCTTTTGATGTTCTCTATTTAGCGAGTCCAGTGCAACGCCTGTAATTTTTGTGATCACACCAACCTGTAATTTTACAAACATTTACCCCTCGGTCTTTGGAGATGGACGTCTGTGTTAAATAAAGTAAAACTCAAGAGGTTGTAGTGTAGTTGGGTAAGATCTTAGGGATCATGTGAGTAAAATCCCTCTATTTATTTTTTATATAAATTAGTTTACGGCTGTAAAATTCTTGATTAAAAAAATCTATATTTCAGATATGGGAAGTTGTATTACTGAATTAGAATTAGGGGTATTCACGGATATAAGATCGGCAAGTTATCGAATCTGCGCCATCGAAGATGATCTGTAAAAATGGATATCCACATCTTACATCCGGATCTTATATCTTATTGCCAGATATCCAACAATATTGGTTCACGGTCCGCTTGAGCGTATGGATAACCAAGGGATACCCAACAAGCAAAAATCACCCCAATGCTCCATCCTACATATAATGTAACTTTTATCATTGTACATATTATCTATAGTATGATTCACAGGGTATGCACTAGTGATATGATGCATTAAATGAAGAAAGAGGAGAACGAAATGTGGGTAATGTTTTGCATTATTTATATTATTGTTATCTAGAAAATTGGGACAGAACTTGTCTTCATGGGGTCGAGTGAAAAACTATAAATAGAAAAGCATCATCTTTCACGAATATCCATTCCACCTCTTTGTCTCACTTTTCAAAACCCTACACGCCGCCGGAAAAAATGGAGCCAAAGGCTCGTGGACCGATTACAGCAAGATATGAGAGCGTTACAGAATCTGTAGGGAGAAATATGACCTACGTATGTGTGATACTCATGAGAAGAATTGTAGGAAGCATGCAATCCGGACTCGGGACAAAAAGCCGAAGAAGAAGAAGAAGAAGAAGAAGAGCGGTGGGTGAGAATCAACTATCCACTTTTCACATTTTTTTGTTAATTGAGCATTTGTTTATTATTCTTGCAATTTGCTGGAGCATAATAATAAGCCTATAAATAGATGCAAACGAGATTTTCTATATAAATCTTCCCTTGCATCCATGAGGGTAAGATGTTGACAAGACAATGGACCTCACCGGAGTCCCAGCTAATGATGGATTTGTCCGAGTGCCATCAAAGTATTAACACCACACTCACCGGTTGGAACATTTCTAGTAGCACAAGAGCCAAGAAACGGATCCGGTCTTTTTAGGATGGAGTCTAAACGGAGCATGTGTATTAACAATCTATAAGGAAAGTTGCCAATATTTTTTAGGATGGAGAAATGAGACTCTTGTGTGCACATAATTAATTGAACCTTGTAGATTTTTTGGAGGTTCCCATATAACTTGAAAGGATGGTTTGGTTGCAAGATTAATGGCTAAATCCAGAGAGGCGGCCTAAGTTTGAAGTCCAAAAAATTCAAGTCTCCTTTCCACCACCCAGCTAAATACAAATGTGAATGTTCTAAATTGATTGCCATTTAAATTTTCGTTGTTTCTTGTGTTTCGGAGAGTAGGTAACTCTAATTCTCTCTCTCTCTGTGTTTATTATACTTGTCAATGTTTCGCACGACAAACATTGACAACGTTGTTTAGATGTGGGGAGTTTGGCCATCATTCATTAGGTTGCACACTTACTCATCGCGAAAGAAACAAATGTTCACCAAAAAGCTTTAACAAAGAAAATCCGTTGGATGTGACATGTTTGTATGCTTCGGTCGTCTCCGGGGCAAAGAAGTAGAGCGAGTCGTGTGATGGCTTGCTTGTTGGCTCTTAGAAGAAGATTGGCCTTACTGCGGAATCGATTCTTGTGGTGCTTAAGTTACACCTTAGTCAAGGTTTCACGGGAAACGTGGTGATTATTGGATCCATGAAGTACCGTGCTATGGGTTTATCCCCTCCGAAGATGGAACTCCTGCTAAGTTCGGAGCAGAAAGACAGTGTTTCGTGGAGTCTGCCCGGATTTGCTGATGGGGAAGATTCTCAGAGGATTGGAAAGGTAGATAAGGTTATAGGTGTCCCTTCTTGATGTGCTCCGTAGAAGATTTGGGTCCATCGATGAGGGAGTTTGGCAAGATCACGTGTGTACTTACATATTGGCGCATGCCTGGATCGGATCATTTCGATATTATTTTTCTTGTGGAGAGCCCAAAGAACAAGATATAAGAGACCTCTTACACTCATTTGGTCGGTTGTACTTTGTTCAAGCTACCAGTCCAGTTCCTGTCACCGCCACCACCTTGTCATAGCATGGCTGTCGCGGCAAGCTTGTCGACGACATCGAAACTGGTGCAGACGATGGAGGGAGGCTCGGGTAATCGTGGTCCTTTCATGGAAGGAATTGATTTGGGGAATGGTAATCGGGAAATTGAAGATCTTTCGAAGAATAAAATCACAAATTTCAAAAGCTTGCCATTTGGTAATCCCTCCCAGGCGTCGGCGACGAAACTAATGGCGCACGGTTTCTTCCTTCATGATCTAAAGGTGGTTTTCAATGCCCTAGTTGTAAAGCCTCCAATCAAGTGGATATGCATACCTAATAAGGAGGGTCTGCACTACACGATAAAGAAGGTTCTCCTGATATGGAGGAATTATCTGAAAACAACAAGGATCCGGTTAGCTACGTTCTCAATTGCAATTGAGTCTATGTTTCGGACCTTTAACTCGCCCCGAGGGTCCTCAGCTTTTTAACCTCTGCAGGCGCTACGCTTCTCAAAGGGGCAAAACTAGAAGCAACCTGCAACAACTATGTGCTAGGAGCTTTTAATCATTTGTTTCATCCTTCAGCACCATTTCAGGAGTTGGTGGCGGGTTGGAATAATCCCATTGTCGGAGAAGAAGTTTTGAGCCTCCTTGCAACTTTGTTTCAGGTGTGAAGTCAACCGCCGCCTCCCTCAAAACTTCTTCTATCTCCTTTGCCTTTGGCAGATGAAGAAGAGGAGGCCCGTGTGCCTCCTTGCAACTTCGTTTCAGTTGTAAAGGCAACCGTCGCCTCCCTCAAAACTTCTTCTCCAACAATGGGCTTATTCCATCAAGACAAAAACTCCTCTTCTTCATCAGCCACGGGCAAGGGAGATATGAATATAGCTACGAGGTACATGAGTAGAAGATGGCCCAAGGTGAGTAGCAAGGGAAACATCTAAAAATTTCTGAACGCATAGCTCATGTAACATTATTACTAGGTGTGATATGTTCATCAGAATTTTTCCAAGTTCCTCAATAAAGGTTATAACCTGGAACGTAAGGGATCTGGATGACCCAAAGAAGAGAAAAACTTTAGCGTCTAGATTTGCAGAGTTGAATTGTGATGCCATTCTTCTACAGGAAATAAATCTCACTTCTTGCTGCAATTTATTGTATTGATCCTTCGGAACAGGCTCCGCTTTCTAGGTTCAAGACCATTGACACTTCTGGCATGACGGGGGGTTTGTTGGTGGCTTGGAGGGAATCCATCTTCTCATATCATTCATAACTGAAGGGTACGCATGTTCTCACGGTACTTCTGGAGAATAACTTGTCAGGATCTTCGGTTACATTCTCTTGTGTCTATGGACCATGTACACAAAGTCTCTGACCTACGTTATGGGCGGACCTCAGAACGGTTAGGAACACTTTTCCATGGATTGCTTGACTTGTAGGGGGAGACTTTAATGTCTCCTTGCTTTCTTCCGACTGACCTCATTTTCGAGGGGGCGTGATTCGGGGTCAACCGAGTTTATAGAAATAATTGATGACTTCGAGCTAGGAGTACTTGACGCTACTGACATGAAGTAGACTTGGGGGAGCTATGGATCTTGCTCTCATATTTATCGTTCCTTGGCGTCTCCTGGACTATTGGGCTCCTTCTCGCTCATCCATCGGTCATACCTCGTACAAGATCTGACCATATTCCCCTCATCTGGAACGTGAGTTCTCTTTCAAATTCGAAAGGGCTTGGCTTCAGGAGGATTCTTTCAGGGATTTGTTGTAGAACCACTCATCTTCTACTGTGGGGTTAGGTTATGCGACTTCACGTTTTGTAAAAAAGTTAACATCATTATGTAAGCAGCTCTTTACATTCAAGAAAGAGACTATAGAGGCATGATTAGCTCAATGAACGACAATTGAAGACCACTAGAAATGGAGGAGCAGGAACAAAGAGCGGTAGCGCATAAATTAATCCAATCTGAGGATAAGAAACGTGTAGTGGAGTGGATACAATGATCCAGGCATGCCTGGCTCAAGGAAGGTGATGCGAACATCACCTTCTTCCACAGAGTAGCAAGCGGGAGACGTCATCATAACCTAATCCATTATGTGGTAGTTAATGGCAACATGGTGGAGGGTGATAGCGAGATGCGGTAGACGATTGTAAATCGTTTCCAAGAGTTCTCAAGGAGAGCCACTATTAGACTATGAAGATGGAACGATCTAAGGGGCTCTCAGATTTCAGGTGCTCAAGCAAATCATCTTGTGCAAATCTATGCTTTGGAAGAAGTAAGGAATGTGGCATGGAGCTTGAATGCAGAAACAGATTCCTTGTATTCTTCAACGAAGAGTTTTGGACCTTACTGGTCTTGCGGTTTTGATGGTTGTAGAGGAATTATCCACATGTAATGTAGGTTTTAGAGATACTAAACAAGGCTCTTATTTTTCTCCTGCTCAAGAGATGTTTTCGAAAGAGTGGAGGACTTTAGACAGATTTCTCTGTCGAATGATGATAGTAACGAAAGTCTAAGCCATTGGGTTGAACAAGATATTGAAGAACAATATTTCACCTCTACAATCAGCGTTTGTTTCGGGGAGACATATTAAAGATAGTTTGTCGATGGCAATACAAGTTATCGCTAGCTGGAAGAGAAGAAAGTCGAAGGGTCATCTATGGAAGATCGACTTCACTAAGGCATATGATATGGTGGACTGGCCTTTCCTTTGGGCAACAATGCGTAAACGGAGCTTGCCTTGCACCTGGATCTCGTGGATGAAGCGTTGAGTCACTCCTGCTTCGTATTCGATCTAGTCAATAACCATCTAAAGGGAGATATTTTCCAATTGTAAAGGGGCGTTAGACAGGGTGCCCCCTTGCACCTTTGTTGTTTATTATCGAAACATGTGTTCTGGCTTGTATGGTGGACCAGTTTCAATGTAGTGGGATCACAAAGGGATATTCCATCGATGGCATTACCATCCCTCTACTGTAATACGTGGATGAAATAATCTTCTTTATTGAGGGGTGTAAGGACAATGCTAGCGTAATGGCAACTAGTTTAGAAATTTTTGGTGAAATGGATGTGCTTGTCCTCAATCACAGTAAGTCCATTGTAATTCCTTTTAATCTCTCGGAGGAGTTGCGTACATAATGTGGCTCCCTCCCTATAACCTTGGGTTGCTACTAACATTCGGCAGAGGTGGACGTCTAGTGCTGGTTACATCAGTTCTTACTACGATTCTAATATTCTTCATGTCTTCGTGTCTATTGCACGTTGGTTTTAGGAAGCGCATCGAGAAGTTAATGCAGCGATTGCTTTGGAGCACATCTGGTAAGGACGGTCGTGAGAAACATTTAGTAGATTCAGAGACAGTAACATTACCAAAAGCAATAGATTGAGAAACATTTGGAGCAAATCACCCATTTAGAGACCATGAACGAGTCAATGTTGCTTAAGAGGGTGGATTGAATTTAAGGAAAAGTGAAGATATAAGTTGCATACTCATCTGAAGCATTTACAACATTGGCCAACTGAGCCATTTGGCTCAACACCCTAGTTTTCAAGATTCCACTTTTTGGAAGAGAGTCCTATCAGTAACGCCTTGTTTACAGTACTTGGGGCAGTTTTTTCGCTTTTTGGATGGATAACTGGATAGGCGATGGACATCTCTTTCTCATATTTCCATGCCTCTTTAATTTGGCTGCAAACCGTGATGAATGTGTGGTTGATTGATTGATCGATGGTAATCGGACGCCTTCTTTCTTAACGAAATTTTCTTAACTACTTATGGAATTCTTTAGACAACTAGATAGACTATCTGCCGGGTGAGATCACTGGGTATGGAAGGGCAACTCTTTTCGATCAAATTGTGTACACGATAATTTGCAGGTCACCACCACCGAGGACAGATGATTTAATCGGGGATTACAACTTTATCCAGGAACTTAAAATACTAGAGAGAATTGCCTTTTTTATGTGGTTGATTATAAATTGTATCATGACAAGGGATCATTGTGTAAGACTCTTTGCGGATATATCAAACATATGGCCCCTATGCAAATGCAAATTGAGACGATAGAGCATCTATTCTTTCATGGTGCAAAAACAACACCCATTTGGAATGACAATGGTATGAGACGGGTGAATATTCAAAGTCTGGACTTGTTACGGAGTTTGCTGATTAAGGCCAAGAACCAACCCAGAGAGGACCATCTTAGACCTCTAACAATTATTTGGGCTATTTGGTTAGCTAGAAATGGTGTACTCTTTTCCTCGAAGCGTTTCTATTGTGAAATTATTTGTTTCAATTCCACGTCACTTCTTGAGTCTTGGCTTACATAAGTCTTTCTATATAACTTCTTTATAACATAATGGGGCGGACACCATAGTGTGTTTCCCCTTTTCCAGCTCAAAAAATAGCATATCGGCATGATACCAATATCAATACGATATCGACATCTAAACCCTTACTTCCCCCCACCTCCCATTGCATATAAAGGAAACACATTGTTCATTATGACTATGTACTGTTACTCTTCCCCTATTTACGGGATGATGTGCCCACTCAGATGTTCCCACAGCTGTAGATGTGGATGCACCACCAGAACTCCCTGTAATACTTGGGGGATCCAAGAAAACAATGTACTTTTTATATGATTTTGCATGCAATGTGTATAAAAAAATTAGAAATGAAAATATGCACGAAGTTCGGCAAAAATGCAGTGTATTATGACATACATTGCCATTAATAATGTCTTTCATGAGCGAACTAAGCACATTGAGGTTGATTGTCATTGGCTTCGACATGCATACGGGGAAGGAAGATCACTAATCTGCATATCTCCACAGACCTTCGGAATGCATATATTTTCATGAAGGCCCTACCAAAGAAGTGTAGATCATGTTAACTTCCAAGCTGGGCATGATCAATAAATATTCTCCTATTTGAGGGGGAATGTTAGTGTTTGCCAGAGATATTTGATTATATTCTAATCCTTATCTCTTTATTTTATTAAGTAATGCAGCTATCTCTTGTATCTTTAAAAAAAGTAATTACCTCTTATATACTTATCTCATGTTGGGCTCTAGCGTACCTTCTGAGGTACAACTAATTAATAGAATGCGAGAAGGGGACAATGGGAGAATGTGTGGGCAAAGGATCTTGGAAGGTGAGCCATGCCATCCAGCATGAGCAATGCCACTTGTCATGCAAGGAGGGGCGGCAGTCGTCACCTACAAATCAATTTTAGCACTCTTCAGGTACTAGTTTGGGAAGGCGAGCCACATTGCTCGTGGCTGCGAGCAGGTTTTTAAATTTCACGAAATTTCACCGAAATTCTAGTTTTGACGAGGAAGCTCTTTTGAAACCCATGTATGCATCGAGATCCCGGATTTCGACCAAAATGGGTCGAAATAGCAATGATATTTAGACATATCAACCCATATCGGTCGAACATCATGATTTTCAGTTCAAAAATTCTTTAATTTCGACTTATATGGATGGAATTTCAATGACACCCACTTAAATCAGCGATATTATCAATGTGAGCTTGATTTTGTTAATATACCAATTCTCTATAAAACATATTATCGAGACCACAGTCTGGCAGGATATGGTGCAACAGGGGATGTACATACGATGATTCTTCAACTTGAGGAGCTTCATCTCCTTTGGTTTTAACAACAGAGATGAAACAACTCTATAGATTCTAGATAACCGATATAGCTTGTTTGCTTCATTCCTTTTGACATTTATCTTCGTAAATATGTCATCTTTACTGTAAGTTTATAATTAATTATGTAATTCACTAGAAGTATGTCTACGATAATTATTTCTATGGACTAAATATTATATCATTAATAATTATCTACATTTTAGAATCAGATGCTCAACTATTTTTATGAATAAAAGATGCCTTCTAAGTGTTTTTAACTTAATTATTTTGATTTCATTTCTAATATCCATCACTTAGCTCAATGATATGTCCGATATATGCGATAATAAGGCATATGGATGAGAGATGTGTGATATAAGTGCGCATTTGTAAGATATTGTTGTAAGAACTAGGATTTAGTGATTTCCATTTCCAATATAAAACAATCAATAATTGGTATTAACAGCAAGATGACCAATATGATCGATACGTAATATACAAGGGACATATATGAGCAATATGTGTGATATAACTGTGTATTTATAAGTTATTTATTATTGTAAATAACATGGAAGATTTAATTTGCAAAAAAAATGGCTTTTAGAGCCATTTTTATATTTCCATCGAAACAGTCAAAATTTTCCAAAATTTCACTGAGATTTTAGTTACGGGGGTAACCTAAATGAAATCGAGAGTTCGAACCTTAGATGCTAAGGTGACCTTGTCTACTTCTGTTGAGGCAAGATTGGTCACAAACAGTCGGAGTGCAAGACGGTGGGCATTTAGAGGAGAGTGATTTTTGAGGTTGAGGCGAGATCAAATGGCGGGTGAGGGAAGGGACATGCATTCGATGTCGGGTGGACTTTATTGGCCAACCCTCGACGGTATCTTCAGCTTTCGAGAAGAAGACACCACAAGCCCGGGAAGGATTTTCTTTCCTCTAACCGCCATGGTGAGCCTATGCCAGCATTCCACAGGGGATGTTGTCAAGCTTAACGGTGGCGACTTGTGTGCTCGCGGGTCGAAAAGAAGAAAGATGAGACATTATTGAGCAGACCAGAGCGAAATTTCAAATTTTCACGAAGGTCAGGCTGGCATTATGATGGAGGGGATGTGGCACGACCACATGATATCGCTAAATCGAAGGCTTGTGATAAGATGTGTTGGCAGGGCATGGGACAGGCTAGGCTCACAAAATACGTTGCATGCAATGCGTTTGGTAGAATGGGAGGGGTTCCGATCGGATGATCAGAGAATTTTTACGAATCTTGGCTCGCTAACCGAGTCGATGATGGTGCCGATCGACTCTGACAAAAGCTTGATGGTTTCACTTTTGCTATTTTTACGGAGTATGGTACCCCAACGTCAGCAGGGAAAGTGGAGTGCGGGGAAATTAGAACAAACCATGCTTTATGTTAGTGCCATGGTTAATTAGTGGTGATTTTAATTGCATCCTACCGGTGTCTAAACAGACCCGACAATATGAGGGGAGGGACCCTGATTCCAGCGACTTTTGTCTCCTTTTCAGCAAGCTGCGGCTAGAAATATTTGATGCAACAAATCAAAAATATCGATGGAGGAATTCATCTTCGCAGTCACAAATTAACATGTTTCTTAGATCGTTAAAGTGGTTGTGTCATTTTCAGTTGGTTGAGGTGCATGGTTTACCCAAGATGAAACTGGACCACACATAACTGTTATGGTGGTCAAGTGAGGAGTGATGTATAAGCACCTACTTCAAGTTTGAGAGGTCTTTGTTGATTCTACCAAGGTTTAAAGATCGGCTTTCTCAAGTGATTGGCTTTTGGTTTAAACATCGGTCTTGCTACCAAGTTGAAGATGCTCACGTAAATGCTGATCAAGTTCGGATGCTAGCAAAGACAGGACAAATGTATGAGGGATCTATCGCCGGATGAGGTTGATAGTTTGGACATGATAGAGGAATATAAAGAGCAGAAGTTGGAGGAGCTATAGACTAGAACGACGCATTACGACATTGTAGAGGCGGAAGATGGGTTGACGGTTGTTGTGACTGGCCTCAAAGATTGAGGATTACATGGCTCGATGAAGGGGGTGCAAACATGTCTTTCTTCCATGATGCGGTGAGTAACAGACGAAGGAGAAGCACAATAAGGAAGCTGAAGGTGGAAGACGTCATGGTTGAGGAAGACAATCATATTGGGTGTTCTTTATCAGATTACATTTGCCAAGCCGGTAGAAGGTGCAACAAGTTACCTCAGAGATGGTCAGGAAGAGGGGCTCCTAACCCAGGTCCTCACGAAGTGGGGATTTTGAAACCAATTACATTGTTGAATCATGGCATCAAATTTCATCGAAATTCGACAAAATTTTAATCACATTTTGGTTTCAACATGCATCGTAATTTTGATTGAAATGGTAGAAATGTAAGGCCATAGGGGTTGATAGAAGAAAAGGATTGAAATAATAGAAATTTCAATCAAATTTCGAACGAAATGTTGTTTCAATCAACCACTGATAAGGTGCTCGAAACTGATATTTACAACCTTGCATTGAAGAAGGATGGTTCGCCAGATCCCAATGGGTTCCATATATTCTTCTACACGGTGTTCCAGTGGAGGTGATGATGATGATTTGGGAGTTCTTGTCAAGAAATATCGGTTTTGAACTAATCAACAAGCCTTTGTTTTTTCTTCTACTTAGGAGGAGCCGATGACTATGGTTGGGACTACATACTTATAGCTCTCTCTAATGGTATATACTTGATCATTGCGAAGGCTGAAGTAGACGCTTCCCTCCATTATCATCATGGAAATAAAATCTTCTGTCTCTGACGAATACATGGTCGACTCTTTTGTCCTGGCTTCTGAGATGTTGAGGGATTGGAAGAGAAAAGGTTTTCCTGGCTTCATATGGAAATTCGATTTTGCCCAAGCATATGACAACTTGGATTAGAGTTTTTTATGGTTTATTTTAATGAAGAGGGGCTTCCCAAAGATTTGGATTGGGGTGGATGAAGAGGTGCATCACCATGGCCTCTTATTCAGTATTGGTGAATGGTAGATCGCACTGGGGATATTTTCAACCGCTATGGGGTGTGAGGTAGAGTTGTCCTCTCGCACACATGTTTATGATCGCAACGGATTCTTTGGGCATCATTTCATACGAAGTAGTTCGGTTCAACTTCTTTCGTGAGTACACCACAGGTGCCATCCATCCATGTCCTCCAATATGCAGACAACATGATCTTTTTTATCGAGGGTCATAGTCACGAGGCAACGAAGGTTGCAACAACAGTGAACCTATTTAATGCGTATAAACCCTCTTACATTTCAGTGGGCCTAGATTTGTCGTAGGCGCATGCTTGCACAGCTATGTTAGGCACCCCCATGCGTGTTCTATTGATTCGTTACTTGGGGGGTTCCCCATAGTATGGGAAAATCAAGGAAGGGCAATGGTTTGATATGAACAATATGATGGAAAGGGAAATTTTCATCTCGACGGAGACTAATTATAGGGAAGAGCATCCTTGCGGCTATGTCTTTTTTACCTCTTTGTTCTCAGACTAATTATTGTGATTCGAATTGTAAGTAACTCTAATCCCCCCTCTCTCTCTCTCTTATTGTAAGATGCTTTTCTGGACCGATTTATCATGTTGTCGGATGTTTATTTTGTGAGGCTTCCTATTACTTTGATTGCATGTCTATTGGATGAATACATCTCTCCCAACCTTACTCCTACGAATGCGAGAATTGGATTGGAGGATATAGATGCAAACAAGTTTGTAATTTTCAGCATAATATTGATCCGAAATTTATACAGAATCATAGATGTCTTAAAGTGAACTAATTTACTAATCCCAAAGTACCATAACGACCTACCAATTCACTAACTACGTATCAACAGAATGTCATCATTTAAACTCTATGAAATGTAGCTTCATATCAATTTATCCCACCAGCAAGCACTTTGAAAATCATTCTGATAAAAAAAGCTCATGTGGAGGCCCACTGAGGGATAATTTTATATTGGACCAGGCTAGCTCGACCCATGCACAGCCCATCCCCTCGCAAGCCAAGCCTGGACTTAGGTAGCAGTTCAGAAAAAATGATGGGACTCAAGCTCGATCCGTAGGGCCCACTGTTATGGTCGAGCTCGGGATGGGCCATGCCAGACCTGACCCAGCCCGATGTTCACTGCCACCTACCTCATTAATAGGGCCATCTCTTCGGTTCTCACTTCTCAATGGGGTAACTCCTTTCTCGATTTTGAGGAATCATTTTCTCTTTCATTAAGAATCTTTAATTGCACTGTCTTTGCTCATAAATTTCAGACTATTGATAAATTGTCTTCCCATGCATTCAAGTGTGCATTCCTCGGTTATTCTCAGACTCAATAAGGGGTATAGAAGTTGGGGCTTTTATTAGTTGTGCCCCTCCGAGATATTGCAATTTCAGTTATGCCCTCCCTTTTTGGAAATATCATTTGTGCCCTCGACTTCTTATATAATGATCACTTGTACCTCTCAGGTTAGTTTCCATCAATCCTCATCCTAAACGGCCGTTAACTTTGGGGACACAATGATAATTAATTGAAATATGAAGGGTAATAATGATTTAATCTTCCCAATTTCTTCTTCTTCTTCTTCCTCCCTCCTCCACCTCTTGTCGTTCCTCCTCCTCTAACCTCCCCTCCCCCTCCAGGCCTACCTCCGTCATCGCCCCTCTCCCGCCAGGCCCTTTGCCTTTGTCGCCCCTCCCCTCCTCCGTCATCTACCATCCCCCTCTAGGCCATCCTCCTCCTCCTTCAACCATCCTCCTCCATTGACCTTCCCCCACTAAGCCCTTCTCCTCCACCGCCCCTTCCCCTCCAAGCCCTCCTCCTCTATTGCCCTTCCCCTCCAAGCCCTCCTCCTCTATTTCCCTCCCCCTCGAGGCCATTCCTCCCCCACCCCCACCCCTCCTCCTCGCCATCACCTCCCATCCTATCCATTCCTCAGGGTGTTGTGGCTATGAAGAGGGTCTCCCACGAGTTGAGGCAGGGGCTTCGGGAGTTCGTGACAGAAATTGCCAACATCATACGGCTTCATCATTGGATCCTCGTCCAGCTCCAGGGATGGTGCCGACGACACGACGACCTCCTCCTGGTCTACGACTACATGCCCAACGGCAGCCTCGACAATGCGCCCTTCGACCACGAACCCACCACTGTGTCGCCACGGACTGCCACTCGAAGAGCTTTGGCGGTAACGTATAAAATGCATCTTCAAACCGGTTTCGAATTCCAGATATAGTTATTTCACTAGATGGTCGGCAATGAACGAGATACATGAGTTAAACTGTTCAAAGATGTTGTTCATGGAACATCAAGGGCGGGGGACATGGTCGCGGACACAGAGCAAGATCATGTTTGGGGCCTCATGGAGTCGGGTGCAATTTTGAATGAAATAGGAGGACACATAGTAGAAATTAAGAAATCTGTTGTTCATGAACAAGTTCCTCCATGTTTGGGACAAGAGGCTCAACTTCTCCACATCTTTAATCGTTCGGAATTGTGCTGTGCGAAGAAGCAATTCGTACGGTAGAAGGGAAAATACACCGGTAACGTGCACATCCATCTCAAGAAGATCTCTAAAATCTTCCACGAGTGCAGCCAACATGTTTTCTCAAGATGTGGATTGGGGCAGGAGGAGTATCCCGGGGCAGAGGGAGAGGCGCGTGGCAGAGGAAGAAGCTCGAGGCAGAGGGAGGAGCTCAGGCTCAGAGGTAGAGGCTCTAGGGTGGGGGAGGACTTGCGATGGAGGGGGAGCTCAGGTGCGTACGAGCTGGAGATGAATGGGAGGAGGGAGGGGTAGAGTTGGATGGTTTTGCCCCTCATAATCAAACCGTAGTTTGAGAATACCATGGTTAAGTTCAACTCAGTGACGGTTAAAGTAACGGAGGGGCACAAAAGATAGAACATCAAAAAGTAGGGGCACAAATGATATTCCCAAAAAGGGAGGGGTATAACTGAAATTGTAATATGTTGGAGGGACACAGCTGATAAAAACCCTAGAAGTTATAACCTTCTCGTCATCGCTACCATGCTTCTGATTATGCCGCTTTCTTTGAGCAAATCAGCTACCTTACTCAATATAATAGTGGCATAACCTTGGAGCTCCTCCCCCCACCCTCGTATTTCAGATATCGTGATATATTGTCGATATATCCGCACCACCAAAGGACCGTTATTAATAACGATAGTTGGCGATATGAGCACCTTTTTCAGCCCTTCCTTTACAAACCAGCATTGATATTAGGCGATATTTCGCCGATATATCGTTGAAATATAGTATCAACCAATTAGGAGGGACATGGAGGGATGAGAGACATGAGAGAGTCACCGAATGTGAGAGGATTGGACGGTTAAGGGCCACATCAAAGAGAGATGAGAGGGTCGAACGTTGTCTCGTGCGGCAAGGACCGAGCATGGCGTATGAAGGTTGGGCATTTGTCTCGCACGACAAACATTGACAATGTTGTTTTAGACGTGGGGAGTTCGACCATCATTCATCAGGTTGCACACTTACTCCTCGCGAAAGAAACAGATGTTCCCTAAAAAGCTTTAACAAAGGAAGGAAGTTCATTGGGTGTGACATGTTTGTATTCTTCGGTCGTCTTCTTGGTAAAGAAGTAGAGCGAGTCATGTGATGGCCTGCTTGTTGGCTCTTGGAAGAAGAATGGTCTTACTGCGGAATCGATTCTTGTAGTGCTTAAGTTACACCTCAGCCAAGGTTTCACGGGAAACGTGGTGATTATTGGATCCATGAAGTACTGCGCTATGGTTTTATCCCCTCCGAAGATGGAACTTCTGCAAAGTTCGGTGCAGAAAGACAATGTTTCATGGAGGCTGCCCAGAATTACTGATGGGGAAGATTCTCGGAGGATTGGAAGGGTAGCTAAGGAGACAGGAGACCCATTCTTGACACGCCAGTGGAAGATTTGGGTCCATCGATGAGGGGAGTTTGGCATGGTCACGTGTGTACTTGCATATCGAAGCATGCCTGGATCGGATCCTTTTGATACTATTGTTCTTGTGGAGGGACCAAAGAACAAGATATAAGAGTCCTCTTACACTTGTGTGCTCAGTTGTGCTTTGTTCAAGCTAACAGTCCAGTTCCTGTCGCCGCCACCACCTTGCCCTAGCACGGCTATCGCAGCAAGCTCATCGATGACATCAGAACTGGTGCAGACGATAGAGGGAGGTACGAGTAATCATGGTCCTTTTATGGAAGGAATCGATTAGGGGAAGGGCGATTAGGAAATCGAGGATCTTTAGAAGAATAAAATCATAAATTTCAAAAGCTTGCCATTTGAGAATCCCTCCCAGACGATGGCGACGAAACTAGTGGTGCATGGTTTCTTCCTTCGGGGTCCTAGTTGTAAAGCCCCCAATCAGGCGAATATGCAGACCTAATAAGGAGGGTCCGCACGATAACTAAGGTCCACCCGGTAAGGAGGAAATATCTGAAAACAACAATAATCTAGTTAGCCACGTTCTCAATTGCAACCGAGTCCAGATTTTGGAACTTTAACTCACCCCGAGGGTCAGCAACTTTTCGATCCCTACATGCAATGCGCTTCTCAGAGGGGCAAAACTAGTAGCAACATGCGACAACTCTATGCTAGGAGATTTTAATCATTTGGTTCATCCTTCAGCACCATCCCAGGAGTTGGTGGCAGGCTGGAATAAGCATATTGTTGGAGAAGAAGTTTTGAGGGAGGTGGCGGTTGCATTCACACCTGAAATGAAGTTGCAAAGAGGTACACGGGCCTCCTCTTCTTAGTCTGCCACGAGCAAGGGAGATACTTGCATGTGGCAGATGAAGAAGAGGAGGCATGTGTGCCTCCTTGCAACTTCATTTCAGGTGTGAATGCAACCGCCACCTCCCTCAAAACTTCTTCTCCAACATTGGGCTTATTCCAGCCCACCACCAACTCCTTTTCTTCGTATGTCATGGGCAAGGGAGAAAGGAATATAGCTAAGAGGTACCGGAGTAGCAGATGGCCCAAGGTGAGTAGCAAGGGAAACATCTAAAAATTTCTAAACGCAAAGCTCACGTGACATTGCTACCAGGTGCGGTATGTTCATCAGATTTTTATCAAGTTCTTCGATAAAGGTTAACCTAGAACGTAAGGGACCTGAATGACCCAAAGAAAAGGAAAACTTTAGGGTCTAGATTTACGGAGTGGAATTGTGATGACATTTTTCTACAGGAAACAAAGCTCACTTCTTGCTGTAATTTATTGTATTGATCCTTTGGAACAAGCTCTGCTTCCCAGTTTCAGGACCATTGACACTTCTACCATGACGAGGGGTTTGTTGGTGGCTTGAAGGGGATCCCTCTTCTCATATCATTCAAAACTGAAGGGTACGCATGTTCTCACGATATTTCTGGAGAATAACTCGTCAGGATCTTCGATTATGTTCTCTTGTGTCTATGGACCATGCACACAACTCCTCGTGCCTAAGTTATGGGTGGACCTCAGAACAGCTAGGAGCACTTTTTCAAGGATTGTTGGGCTTGTACATGGACTTTAATGCCTCCTCGCTCTCTTCCGGCTGGCCTCATTTTCGAGGGGACGCGATTTGGGGTCAAATGAGTTTGTAGAAATAATCGATGACTTGGAGTTGGGGGTACTTGACGCTACTGGCACGAAGTAGACTTGGGGAGCTATGGATCTTGCTCTCATATTTATCGTTCTTTGGCGTATCCTGAACTATTGGACTCCTTCTGATGCGCGCTCCCGCACCCTTAGTTAATTCGGTCAAATTAATGGTCCAAATTAATTTTAAGTGTTCGTTGCAGTCGGATGCGGGAGGTTGATCAAAAACCACTTAAGACAGATTTTGGTCAATTTTAAGCAGTGATATTTTTTACTTGGTGGAGTCCAAGGTCGATCTCAGGGAGGCAACTGTCTCCTTAGGTGGATTACAGCAATTTTCAAGTGTTGATATTCGAGGGTCGAATCTTTTTGGTCTTTTTATTTCTTATGCAGACATATGCAGACAAATCTCAGCCAATTTAACTTTAAATTTAATTGATGTATCAAACGAAGTCCAAAAATAATGAAAATTGGCCAGATGGTTATTTATGATGAAAATGACCTACACTAATTTTTTTTTGGAATTTTTCGACTCAAAATAATTTTTCTATGAATTAAATAAACAGACAGAGTGATTTTCAGTGTTTAATTTTTAATAAATATCAAATCACAATTTTTTCAAGAGCTAAAATTATCCTAGGAAGGTCTAATGATCAGGGACCTAGGAAAATTAACAGATCTAAAATTTGTTGTGAAATGAATTAATTAAAATTAATTTCAAGCAAATCACTAAACTATTTATTCAGGCCTCGATATGCGTGCAAATGATATGAAATTTTTATGGAGTGTTAAAAATGATGTCCTTAAGCTACTGTGAATTTTTGGTGATTTTTGAAGGCACTGATATTTAATTAAAAATCAAAAGGCATCACTGGGCAAAATATGTCACAAATGAACCAATTAATTCATTGATAATTCAATTAAGCCAACAAAAATCAAACACGTGTACAAACAGGTAGAGGACAAAATTCTCAACAACTTGCAATTTTTAGAATTTCAAAATGATGAAAAATGCATGCTATGGACACGTGCAAACACAAGGGTGTAAATGCAATACTGGAAATTAAAAATTCAATAAGTAAATATGCTGACAGGGACTAAAATGCAATTACCGATACAATGCAGGAATTCTATGCAATTTCTCCACGAACCACGTGCTCCTCACGTGATGTCTGCTTCACAGGGGCCTTTTTGCAATTTCTGAAAGCTCCAAGGGCGTCTATGCAAATAACCCAGGCCGCACGTGCTCCTCACGTGGGGCGGCCTAGGTTCGGGGGGGGGGGGGGGCGTTGGAGGCTCGGAGGGAGGCTCGGGCCTTCTGGAGGTTCGGCCCAGCCTCGGTGCAGCTTCGGGTTACCCGAGCCTAGGCTTGGAGGCCGAGGCTCGGATAGGGCGACGTGGCGGCCTGAAGGCCCTTGGATCAAGATGGATCCAAGGGGTGTCGGTGAAGACGCGTGGCTCGATCAAGATACGTCAGATCTGGGATGATCTGACGGCTCCTGTCTTCTCCCAATGTTGATGACGCGGCGGGCTGATCACCGTTAGATCCTGGGCAATCCAACGGTCGCTGATGAGGGCGGCGAAGTGGACACGTGGAGAGGCGAGGGCCGTTCGATCAGAGGATCGAACGGTTGCTGCTCCTTCTTCTCTATCGATCCTCCGCCGCCTGCGGAGGAGAGGGCTGCGCTCCGGTGAAAGCAGCCGAGCTCCGCCTCGGTCGTCAAGCTCCGGTGGTGAGCTTCGTCAGCCCCCACCTTGCTCGGAAGAATCGTCAGTGCGCGGCGAAGGCTCCGGTGGTCTCTGGATCCCTGGAGGAGGGCTGGAGCTCTGAGTCGATGAAGCTCGAGGAGAGCTCCGGTGAGGCTCCGGCCAATGATCAAAGGAGTACCTGCAAGTGTTAGACGTATAGCCGAGGCTCGTGCGTGCGATTGTGGAGAAATGGTACTGGTTGGCGAGGCCTACGGAGAAGTGAGGTGGTCGGGGGACGTTGCTCCGGCCAAGTGGCGGAGCTAGTGATCGATGAACGGTGGAGTGAAGCGTCTGACGATGCGGAGGGGTCAGCGAGGATGAGAGCTTCGACGCGGAGCTCGGCGGAGTGAAGGCGAGGCGTGAAGATGATCGTGGACAGGGAATAAAATCGGAGAAGATGAAGGGAAAAGAAGAACGAGATCGGAGGAGTAATGGAGGTGATTACCTGGGGATTGGGGCTCAGATTTGAGCTCCAGGTCGTCGCTCAAGAGGTCGGTAAAGCCCCGAGCTCAAGCAGCTACGCGGAGGGCGGCTGCGACACGGCGGTGGCACCGTGGATCTCGCCGGAGAAGAAGGGCCGTCTTCGCTCAAGGATTCACTCAATTCCTGTCACAAATCGAAGGCTCCGAGCTCTAGGTTCCTCTCTGGAGTGGCGGATGGGGTTGAATGTGGCCGGAGGCTGGGTATTTATAGGATGAAGGTGACGGCTGGAGTGGGTGAGTGGCGAAGTTGGTGGCTGTCGTGGGGCGAGTGTGGCAGAGATGGTGGTGTTTGAGGGAGCTGGCGAGGGAGAGGGATGAGTGGGGTGTGTCGTGGGAAGGTCAGCGGCCGGCGAGGGTGGAGGGAGTGCTTCCGAGAATAGGAAGGGGGTGCCCCTCTCGCAAGGCAGAGATCGTGGGAGAGAGGGGGCACCCGAGGTAGGAGACGAAGTCTCCACCGTTGGATCTTGGGATCCAACGGTGGAGATCAACGCTTAGCGATCGGTTAGGATTAGATCTGGAATGCCCAGATGAGGGGTCATGAGAGCGCCACGTGGCGCGGTGTGGCGAGGCGCGGGCGGGCGGTCCTGATCAGTCCTTGGCGATCGATCGGTCGGCTGAGATTATTGGGGAGCTAACGGCTCAGATGAAAGGGCTGAGAATGCGATCGAAGGGCTCAAGATGTGACGCGTGGCGCACTGTGGGCGAGGCGCTAATGGATGGCCCAGATGAAAGGGTGGAGTCGATCTGAGGGTCGAGACTCGCTGGAAGATGGGCGGCTGTGATGAGAGGATCGGGGGCGCGGTCGAGCGGCGTAGATGACGCCACGTGGAAGGCTGAGAGCGTTGCGCTATCGGATGGTGGTGATGAGAAGTGGGAGATAATCGGACGGCTGAGGGAGTGAGCGCACGTGGTCACAGAGGGACCGTTGGATCTGAAGCGCGATCCAACGGTGGGGGGCGAAGGCGGATCAGACAAAGGGCAGCGGGCCGCGTGGCGCAATCAGAGGGCGCCACGTGGCCTGCTGTGAATGGTTGGAGGAAGAAATGCGTGTAGAGAGAAGAGGAAGCCGAATTTGGAAAAACTCAAAACATGAAAGTTGTAGATCTTGATGAGATCTACAAGTTTCATGTTGACCAAAGACGGAGGTGAGGTCAAATATGGTACATAAATACAAAGATACATAAATATACATATGTAGTATACAACATGACCCAAAAACCCAAGTTTCTCATACAAGCTCCAATTTCAATGAAATTAGTCTCATTTTGAAGGTCTTTTGATATGTAATATTCTAAGAGTGAGTAGACCTAAGTAGGGGTTTGTATGCAGGCTTTATGTGTGTTTTAATGTACAGGTGTTCTCAGGATACTTGGGCTATTTTACAAGGGTGATTCCTCCCTGTTTTATTAATGAATATATATATAGTATAGAGAAGAAGTTATTTTGATGAAGATGTCTTTTACAGGGGATTTTTGGCTTCTTATTTAAATGCAGATGAGCTGCTATAATGCATGAATTATGGATGCATGCATGAGTGTTATTTATGCAAGATAAAAGGAAATATGCCTCTATTTTCTCGGGAACAAGGCTCTATTTTTGACTTTTGATGTGATGAATCACAGATTCATCAACCCCCTATACTTAAACCTTGCTCGTCCCCGAGCAACTAAATGAAATGCAAGAGTGAAATGATTTTGGGTTCCATGCCAAGGTCATGAACAAAAGTTGAAAATGGAGCCTGACTCGACCTTTGGATTAATTGTGTGGCGGAACCTTATTGGGACCTGAACTTAAGACCTAACAGACTTCAAGTTCCACAAGTCTTCTATTCAAGACGCCTTAACAGTCAGGTCAGAATAATTCCTCAAACGCAAATTTCTGATGACTATGATTCTTACTTGTACTGTGTAAGTGAGATATAGCTCTCCATATCAGAAATGACTCGGAACCAGCCTCCTCTAACAAGGTAACTCAATAACCTGGTCCAGTAACTCTTTCCTCGAGGAGCGGGGTATTCCCTTCTAAGTTCAAGTGCGACCAACTCAAGAGGTGGGGGTAGAGAAAAGAATGGACGGTGGCCAGTGTAGCCACCTATCCCGGGATGCCTGACCAGTGTAGCCAAGTCATCCAGCTGCATTTTCCTTGCTAATATACATACTCCGACAGGTATTATTCTTTTTCTTGGACCTGTCTGATTTTTTTTTTTTGGAGTTCTTTCTTTGCATTTTTTTTTTGGAACTATATTCAAGGTGCAGCATATACATCAGGAGTTTTTCCTCTTGAGCCAGTAGACTATCCCTCTTTTGAAGCATTATTGCAACCCACAGCATCCCGTCCTTAGCCTTCATCACCACTAGACCAAGTTGAGACGCACTTCCTTCACTAGAAGAAGAAGAGAGGTTCCGCCTAGAAGTACTACCCTCATATGCTACCCCAAGCCAAAGGAAACTACTTCCTCAACACCTCATCAATGAAGAGCTATGTGCATTGTGCTTGTCCAAGTTAGGTCATTATCTAAAAGAATCCTGCGTATGCACGAGATATTCTACTTAGACTAATTAAGATGACATGTGAACATAGATTTGTGGACTCCAAGAATTAAGTCACTTGACCTGAGAAATCTTAACTCCAGTCCCTATAAGGTTCCTCTGAAATTAGGTGGATTAAGGTCAAATCAAGTCCATCCTCAATATCTACTCATGACTTGGTTCAGAACCCACTAGCTTTTCACTTTGCATATGCAAAGATATGCAGATGAGATGAGATGTCATGCTATGAAGATGCAAGACTCTTTATGCAGAGATGATGTGCAAGAGTAAATAAGAAGCCTTTTTGTTTTATTTTTATGGTATACAACAATTTTTTTACAACAAATTTTACAAAAGTATGTTTTACAAGAATTTTAAGTATTATACACATATTATACAAGTATACAAAAAGTTTTTTTTTCGATTGTTACCCACCCACAATTATTGTAAAATATATACAAAAATGCGCGAAAATACGCGAAAGTACGAGCTATGGGTAAAGTATATATGTAATATATACACGCCCCCCTATACTTAGCGTGTGCTATGTCCTCAGAGCACGAAAGCGACTAAAAAGACATAGCTCGGGCTAAGCGTAGGAGAGCTAAAATAACAGAAGTATAGAAGTCGTCTCGCCCCCCTATACTTAGGCTCTGGCAGCCTAAGTGTAGAAGAAGATCAGAAATGGGGCGGACGAGGTTAAGAGGAGAAATGGAGGAGTATCAGTGCGGGCATCGGTCCCCCCTATACTTAGGCTTAGGTCAGCCTAAGTATCGGTAGGAAATGAGTATAAGGACCAATGTGATCTGGAGAATGTACAGTGAATCGACTCGGGTGACCCCTTCCCCCTATACTTAGGATCTGGTCATCCTAAGTACAATCCGAGATAATGATTCGATGATGTGGGGACGGGTTACTAGAATCGTGAAGGTAAGGATAGGATATACAGGAAGAATGATATATATACAGCTGAGTCGGTCTGAATCTTTTGAAGATGCTGCTGATGGCTGGAGTTCATTGCTGCAAGGTCTCATACGCGGCTTGAGATGTATCTGCTGTATCTGTCTCGCATATGAATACAATCTCCTCCACATGGACTAACTGTTCATTGGATTCGACGAAGTGCTTCAACAGCTGCCCATTTACTAGGAATGTTGGTGCGTCATCTGCGAGATCTGAGATCTCGACACATCCACTATCATGCACCGTTCGGACAACGAATGGTCCTGTCCACTTAGACTTTAGTTTGCCTTGGAAAGTCTTCAGCCTGGCATTGAACAACCATACCTTCTGTCCAAGAACAAAGGTCTTTCGTCTGATATATCTATCGTGCCAACGCTTTACCTTGTCCTTGTACACCACACTGTTGTCGTATGCTCGGTTTCTGACTTCCACAAGCTCATTCAGATCCATGTCTCTTTGTTTCTGGCCTAGGTGTGTGTTCCAGTTGACTTTCTTTATTGCCCATTCTGATTTGTGCACTAACTCTGCGGGCAAATGGCACGGCTTTCCGAATACCATTCGGAATGGGGAGGTGCCTAACGGAGTCTTGTAAGCCGTCCTATACGCCCAGAGGACTTGATCCAAGATCTGAGACCAGTCCTTCCTGTCTGGGCGGACGAGCTTTTGCAATATGGTTTTCACCTCCCTATTCGACACCTCAGCCATACCATTGGTTTGTGGGTGGTAAGGACTAGCGACACGGTGTTCGATGCCGTAGTCCTTCAGGAGTTTCTTCACCTCCCGATTCACAAAGTGGCTACCCCCATCTGATATCATCATTTTGGGGATCCCGAACCTAGAGATTATGTGCTCTCTGATAAATTTACAGACAGTCTTGCTGTCTGCAGCTCGGGTCGGGATAGCCTCCACCCATCTGGACAGATAGTCAACCGCAAGAAGGATGTATTCAAACCCGTGGCTGACAGGGAATGGGCCCATGAAATCGATGCCCCAGGCGTCAAAGACATCACAAATGATGACTGGCTGCATTGGCATCTCATCCTTGGAACCAACGGTTCCTCCCATCCTCTGGCAAACTGGGCACGACTTCGCGAAGGCGGTGGCATCGCGAAATAGAGTCGGCCAGTAAAAGCCACATTGAAGTACCTTCCATGCGGTCCTCTTCCCGGAGTGGTGTCCTCCTGCCCTCTAAGCTATGGCATAAAGAAAGGACACTCTGGTATTCCTCCTGAGGAATACACCGTCTCCAGACACAATCCGGTCCACAAAGAAAAGGATCGGATCCTCCCAATGGTAGTGTCTAGCGTCCGACCTTAGTCGGTCAATTTGGCTCTTGGGCCAATCCTCGGGAACTTTCTTGGAGACAAGATAGTTCACGATATTGGCATACCATGGGAATGAGTTGATAACAAAAATCGACTCGTCAGGGAAGGAGTCTCGAATCGGGGAAATCTTGGAAGTATTAAGATCTTCGAGACGAGAGAGATGATCGGCTACTACGTTCTTCTTTCCAGGTTTATCACGGATGTCCAAATCAAACTCCTGGAGAAGTAAAATCCAACGAAGAAGACGCGCCTTCGCGTCCTTCTTCTCCATCAAATATCGTAGTGCCGTGTGGTCTGTGAACACAGTTACCTTGGATCCGATTAAATGAGATCTGAATTTGTCCAAGGCAAACACTACCGCAAGCATTTCCTTTTCGGTAACTGTATAGTTACGCTGAGCAGAATCAAGCACTTTGCTTGCGTAGTGAATTGCAAACGGGACGCCATCTCTTCTTTGTCCCAATACAACCCCAACAGCATAATCTGAGGCATCCGTCATGATCTCAAAAGGAAGAGACCAATCTGGGGCTTGTAAGATGGGTGCGTCCATGATCATTCCTTGTAACCGCTTAAAGGCCTCAAGACACTTGTGATCGACAATAAACTCCGCGTCTTTGCCTAAAAGCTCAGTTAGCGGTCGGGCAATCTTAGAAAAATCCTTTATAAATCTCCGATAAAATCCGACATGCCCGAGGAATGACCGCAACTGCCTTACGTTGGTTGGTGGCTGGAGTCGTCTGATCACGTCCACCTTGGCAGGGTCAACCTCCATTCCTCTCTTGGAGATGACATGCCCCAACACTATGCCCTCCGTCACCATAAAGTGACTTTTCTCCCAGGAGAGCACCAGATTGACCTCACAACATCTTTTGAGGACTCGGTCCAGATTCCTAAGGCAGGAATCAAAAGAGTCGCCGTGGACCGAGAAGTCATCCATGAAGTCTTCCAGGAATTCGCCGACCATTTCGGCGAATACAGCAATCATGCACCTTTGGAAAGTACCTGGAGCATTGCATAGCCCAAAAGGCATGCGCCTGAAAGCATAGGTACCAAAGGGGCATGTGAACGTGGTTTTTTCCTGGTCCTCCGGAGCTATGGCTACTTGATTGTAGCCCGAGAACCCATCAAGAAAACAAAAGAATTCTTTCCCCGCTAGTCTTTCTAAAATCTGATCAATAAATGGTAGGGGGAAATGATCCTTTTTCGTCGCGGCATTCAGGCGTCTGTAATCCACACAGACGCGCCACGACGTGGGTACTCTTGTCACGATCTCCTCTCCGTCCTCGTTGGTGGTCGTCTGAATTCCCGACTTTTTCGGGACAACATGGATTGGAGCCACCCACTTAGAATCGGAGATTGGGTAAATAAAACCCGCGTCGCACCATTTTTCTATCTCTTTCTTCACAACCTCTCGTAGATTTGGATTCAACCGACGTTGGAATTCACGAGAGGGTTTGGCTTCATTCTCCAAATATATATGGTGCGAACACAGAGCGGGATTTATCCCGTGGAGATCGGAAATGCTCCAGCCTATTACCTTGCGGTTCTTCTCCAGGATCTCTAGCAAGCGAGATTCCTGCTCCTCGGTCAATTGCGAACTGATAATGACCGGAAATTTCTTGTCTTGGCCCGCAAGGAAGGCATATTTCAGGGTTGTGGGTAAGGGTTTGAGCTCAGGGATGGTATGATCGTCTAAGAAGTCTGGCTCAATCCGATCTGGTTTGGTGTTGGAAGTGGCTGGATCCTGTTCTGCATTGGCTGCCACCAAGCTCGGCTCTGGAGTCGGATCGTCAAAGGTCTCCATGCAATCGGCGAACGCCTCGTCCGACTCGTCATCCTCATCTTCCGATTGTCCTAAGGATGTAAGGACTGACAGGCCCACTTGGGCCTCTGTGTCATCGAAGATGTAGGGCGATGCAGGCTCAGAGCTGTACTCGTTCCTTAGGATCTCGCAGACTGACTCATGCACTGGATCATCTTCAAAGGAGATGGACACATCGGTGCTGGCTGGGTTCTGTCTCCATGGCCCAACTAAGTCTACATGTTCACGGTCTGTTTCGAGAGAAGAGTACTCGGTGCTGGATTCGGAGTCTGGTCTCTGCCATCTTGTCTGCTTCATCTCTAATTCCTCATCTCCGCCTGGAGTTTGGAACTGAATTTTCCCATTCTTATAATCGAATAAGGCCCCTGCTGTTCTGAGGAAGGGCCTACCCAAAATGATCTGGGAATCTCTCCAATTACGAGGGGTTTCCATATCGAGGACAGTAAAGTCCACCATGTATTCTTGCCCCTCGACTTTGATCACAATGTTCCTTAACTCTCCTTGGGACCTCTTAGTGGATTTGTCCGCGAACTGAAGAATAGCTCTAGATTTCCTAAGAGGTCCGAGATTGAGCCGCTCATAGAGGGTTGTGGGCATCAAATTGATCGAGGAACCATTGTCCAGGAGAGTGCGTGCAAACGCGATGTCATCAACATGACTCACTACATAGTGTGCACCCATGTCTCTTCGTTTCCGAGGAAACGAGTTCTTTATTGCACAAGTCGTGGCTACTGATAGGACGTGTTTCTCAACACGGCTTTTGGTTTTCCTGCTAACCCTAGTAGGTGTGCATCTCACCTTAAGGTATTTTTGGAATGCAGGGGTCATTTCCACGAACTTGTCAAAGGGGATTTTGACCTTGATATGTTTGTTACAAAACTCAGCCATCTCAGGGTCATCTTTTGGATTTTTTTGTTTTTCTTCTTCCCATCCTTGAGAGCTTGGGGGAAAGGGATTATTAACTCAGGTTCTGGAACTGAAATATCTTCATTAGCTGCTGAAACTGAGTTCTGAACAAGACTCTGACTCGGACTTTTATACAGACTCTGACTCTGACTCTGACGAAAGGGAAAATGCTTGGGCGAAACCGGTGATGCTTCTTCCGCTTCTTCTGGCTGGTCCTCCTCAGATGGAGGTGCGGGCTCATCGGTGTCGTCGGACTCCGGATGACTGCGGGGCTGGTGCTTCGAGGACTCAGATGTCCTCTTCTTCTGCTGGCGGTGACGGTGGTGCTCCTCCTCTTCCTCCTCCGAATTCTCCTCAGGTTGAATTTCGGAGGTTCCTTCCTGTTGTGCCCGTGGCCGATCAGGTATGGTCACGGTCCTTCCGCTCCTGAGGGACATATGATTAACATTATCGTACGAAAGGATCTCATGTTCAGATAAAAAGTTATCTGAATAGTATACCTGATCTCGGGGTCGGTTCTGGCCCTGTTGTATGCTATTTGGGTTGGCCTGAACTTGTGCGGGAATTGGAGTCCTTGGCGCCATTTGTTGGTCCTGAGCACGAGAGACCCGATTGATGTCGGTTCTCATGTCCAGGTAGTCGTTCTGCATCTGCTGGACCCTATCAGACAGGGTCTGGATCGCCAAGGTGAGGGACTCCAATTCGGTGGGCTGGGCTGGCTGCTGAGTGGATGCGGTCCTGAACTGGCCCTGCTGGCCGTGCCGATACTGCTGCTGATGGGGCGATGCTGGCCCCTGCTGGTAGGTGCGCTGCTGCGGCTGGTACCCTTGTTCTGGCCTGGACTGATATCGCGGGATTGTCACGGGCCTGGTTTCCTAGTAGACTGGGGTTGGGCGGTGTACTTGGTCCTTCCCCATCTCGATTTGCCGGACTAGTGGGTCGCGGCTATACCAGAGCCCGTTGATCTCGTAAACGGGCGGAGGCTCCTCGTACTCTGTCTCAACGGGTGGGGGTGCATGATGGTTCTGCTGGGTGTAAGTCTGATCCCAGCTGCTCTGAGACCCCGGTGCCTGTTCCTGTACAAGATGGACTCGATGTACAGGTACAGGTGGTGCAGAAGGGGTGGGTAGCTTAATCTTGGCTACCTTTTCAGAGAGTTCCTCCACCTTCTTGGGAAGGCTCGAAAGAGACTCCATCTCCGCGACTCTCTTGTGGATCTGCTCGACCATGGTAAGCTTGTCTGCAATCATCCCCATGCTGGGGATGAGGTCCTCTGTCAGATCTGCAACAGTCCTTCTAGTTGTCTCATTGGATAGAATAGAGGGAGACAACTGATAGGCCCTTGTGGCCTGTGACCTGCCGGTTTCTGCCATCTGCTCTAGGATTTTCCACACGGCGTGCTCGTTCTTGTTCAGATAGCTTCCTCCGCAGGCGGCGCTGACTAACCCCTGCATCTCTGGGGTTAGGCCGCAGAACAAGGTCTGGACTAAGATTGCCTTAGAAATGTCGTGGCATGGGCATTTCTGTACTAAGTCATTGAACCTGTCCCACGCCTCGTGGAACGGTTCGCAGGGTCCTTGGGCGAAGCTGGCAATCTTCGTTCGCATTTGATTGGTTCTACTGAGTGGGTAGAACTTCTTCAAGAAGAGGTCCTTGAACTGCATCCAGGTAGTACATACCACCCCTAGGTTTTTCAGCCAATGTGCAGCCTTATCTCCTAAGGCAAACGGGGTGGCTTTCAGCCGGATATAATCTTGGCCAACATTGGGATGGCTCAGATTATTGCAAACTAGTTCGAAGTCACGGAGGAAAGTGTACGACTCTTCGCTTAGGTTTCCGTTGAACTTCGGCAGCAGGCTAAGGAAGTGGGGCTTCAGCTCGAATGCCTGGTCGGGAACTGCAGGTGCTAGCCAATTCTGGATTTCATTCTCCGCCGGGTTATAGGTATCGACCATTGGTCGGTCGATCCCTTCAGCTACTATTATTCGCCCCATTCGTGCAGTGAGATCAGCATTTTTCTGTTCAGCTTCAGCAAGGCGTCTAAGGATCTGTCTCATCTGGTCCTCATCAGGCGGCATCTTTGGCGGCATTTCTTCCTCTACTACTGGGAATTGGAAAATAAGGTTGGTGTTAGAGGTTGAATCAAGGAAGGGATTACTGAGGCAATGATCTTCCTCGGTAATCTCAGAGGAGATAAAAGGGTTGGTTTGAGAGTAACCACCCTGAGCCGGAGGGAACCAGGACTCAAGAGGGTCATGAGTCCTGGGTGGTCCAAGGTGCGCTCGGACCGGAAAAGACGAGTTACTTGGGGGACTCATAGAGAGATCAGTGAACGGTGCGTCGAGATCTCCCCAGTCACTCATCTTGGTGAAAGAAGAAGATAGGATTTTACTCCTACCTGAAGCAAGCACAAGATCAATCCAAGACCCTGGATTCACACTCAACACAGTGAAGGACTCAAAGTTGAGTCCAATTTATCTTGTATTTTTTTTAAGTGTGATTTTCAAGCAAATCTAGCAAGGATTACGCGGCCTAGAGGGAAGTCGGCTCAGAGCCGGATGCGTCTTCCCTGTCTATCCTGTCGTCTAAGATACCGCCGCTCCTTCCTTTCTTCGCTCCTATCCCAAGCCGATGGACTCAGTGACCACGCCCCTATCTACCTGCAAGCAGGCGGAGGCTGACAAGGCCGGAACTTCGCCCCGGAGGGTTACTGGCAACTTGTCGCGAAGTACCGCAATTTCGCCCCTATCTACCTGAGACAGGCAGAGGCTACTTGGTACTAGTCAAAGAATCTGAAAATATTCGGCTCGTGATATTTGCTAGGATTAGTTAGAACGTGATATGGAAGACGGGGATCTGGGCTCTACCTTAGGGTGTTCACACACACTCAGGTACCCTCACTCAGCCTGAAAACAAGGTCGGGGATTAGTCTCCCGCAAACAATTTTTAGCCTTTATTCCCTTTTTATGGTCAATATTGTTAGCAGTCCCGGTTTTAAAGTTAGGTTATCACTGTAATTAATCACCACAAAGCACGCCTATCGTACAGTCCCAATTTCCTTTTTAAGTTAAATGAGAAAATCAGAGGGGAGGAAATCGAGAAAAGCCGATGCAAGGTTGAAATCAATGATGCGTATGCTAAGTAAAGAGTACTTACAGTGATCCCTTCGCTTGTTGATGCAGGATGCTATACAGAATTGAAAACTTTACTCTACATGCAAATGCAAGCGATGCAAGCCGCTCTAGACAGGCAGTTCTATTAGCGTGGAGAACAGTTTATTTTGAACTAAGTCCTGCGGTCTAGGTGCGTCTTTTAAGTGTGTTGTGTGGTCCTATTGATTAAGCGCACAAACAAGTCCTAGAGTGACTCGAGGAGCCGCTAGTGCAAGCTAAATTACCAATCACCCACACAGCACACGGGACACGGTTTTCCACTATATTTACACGCGCGAGATCCCAAACGGGAACCGCTGGAAATAATGCAAAGGAGAAAAATAAAAAGTACAATGCCTCTCTTTCTCTCAACACACTTTAAATGTTAAGTCCTTGAAGCGTCGCCGACTCCTCGCGGTCCTCGCACAAAAAATGAAATAGGGGTCAGAGAGTGACACAAAAATGAAGCAAAAAGAAAACAAATACGAGAGATAATTACAAGAAAAACCGGGGGTCAGACTACCCGGGGATTAGAAATCAAACACTTCAAAAATATGCTACAAATTAACCTAAGCCGTGCCTCCCCGGCAACGGCGCCATTTTGATGCGCGCTCCCGCACCCTTAGTTAATTCGGTCAAATTAATGGTCCAAATTAATTTTAAGTGTTCGTTGCAGTCGGATGCGGGAGGTTGATCAAAAACCACTTAAGACAGATTTTGGTCAATTTTAAGCAGTGATATTTTTTTACTTGGTGGAGTCCAAGGTCGATCTCAGGGAGGCAACTGTCTCCTTAGGTGGATTACAGCAATTTTCAAGTGTTGATATTCGAGGGTCGAATCTTTTTGGTCTTTTTATTTCTTATGCAGACATATGCAGACAAATCTCAGCCAATTTAACTTTAAATTTAATTGATGTATCAAACGAAGTCCAAAAATAATGAAAATTGGCCAGATGGTTATTTATGATGAAAATGACCTACACTAATTTTTTTTTGGAATTTTTCGACTCAAAATAATTTTTCTATGAATTAAATAAACAGACAGAGTGATTTTCAGTGTTTAATTTTTAATAAATATCAAATCACAATTTTTTCAAGAGCTAAAATTATCCTAGGAAGGTCTAATGATCAGGGACCTAGGAAAATTAACAGATCTAAAATTTGTTGTGAAATGAATTAATTAAAATTAATTCAAGCAAATCACTAAACTATTTATTCAGGCCTCGATATGCGTGCAAATGATATGAAATTTTTATGGAGTGTTAAAAATGATGTCCTTAAGCTACTGTGAATTTTTGGTGATTTTTGAAGGCACTGATATTTAATTAAAAATCAAAAGGCATCACTGGGCAAAATATGTCACAAATGAACCAATTAATTCATTGATAATTCAATTAAGCCAACAAAAATCAAACACGTGTACAAACAGGTAGAGGACAAAATTCTCAACAACTTGCAATTTTTAGAATTTCAAAATGATGAAAAATGCATGCTATGGACACGTGCAAACACAAGGGTGTAAATGCAATACTGGAAATTAAAAATTCAATAAGTAAATATGCTGACAGGGACTAAAATGCAATTACCGATACAATGCAGGAATTCTATGCAATTTCTCCACGAACCACGTGCTCCTCACGTGATGTCTGCTTCACAGGGGCCTTTTTGCAATTTCTGAAAGCTCCAAGGGCGTCTATGCAAATAACCCAGGCTGCACGTGCTCCTCACGTGGGGCGGCCTAGGTTCGGGGGGGGGGGGGGGGGCGTTGGAGGCTCGGAGGGAGGCTCGGGCCTTCTGGAGGTTCGGCCCAGCCTCGGTGCAGCTTCGGGTTACCCGAGCCTAGGCTTGGAGGCCGAGGCTCGGATAGGGCGACGTGGCGGCCTGAAGGCCCTTGGATCAAGATGGATCCAAGGGGTGTCGGTGAAGACGCGTGGCTCGATCAAGATACGTCAGATCTGGGATGATCTGACGGCTCCTGTCTTCTCCCAATGTTGATGACGCGGCGGGCTGATCACCGTTAGATCCTGGGCAATCCAACGGTCGCTGATGAGGGCGGCGAAGTGGACACGTGGAGAGGCGAGGGCCGTTCGATCAGAGGATCGAACGGTTGCTGCTCCTTCTTCTCTATCGATCCTCCGCCGCCTGCGGAGGAGAGGGCTGCGCTCCGGTGAAAGCAGCCGAGCTCCGCCTCGGTCGTCAAGCTCCGGTGGTGAGCTTCGTCAGCCCCCACCTTGCTCGGAAGAATCGTCAGTGCGCGGCGAAGGCTCCGGTGGTCTCTGGATCCCTGGAGGAGGGCTGGAGCTCTGAGTCGATGAAGCTCGAGGAGAGCTCCGGTGAGGCTCCGGCCAATGATCAAAGGAGTACCTGCAAGTGTTAGACGTATAGCCGAGGCTCGTGCGTGCGATTGTGGAGAAATGGTACTGGTTGGCGAGGCCTACGGAGAAGTGAGGTGGTCGGGGGACGTTGCTCCGGCCAAGTGGCGGAGCTAGTGATCGATGAACGGTGGAGTGAAGCGTCTGACGATGCGGAGGGGTCAGCGAGGATGAGAGCTTCGACGCGGAGCTCGGCGGAGTGAAGGCGAGGCGTGAAGATGATCGTGGACAGGGAATAAAATCGGAGAAGATGAAGGGAAAAGAAGAACGAGATCGGAGGAGTAATGGAGGTGATTACCTGGGGATTGGGGCTCAGATTTGAGCTCCAGGTCGTCGCTCAAGAGGTCGGTAAAGCCCCGAGCTCAAGCAGCTACGCGGAGGGCGGCTGCGACACGGCGGTGGCACCGTGGATCTCGCCGGAGAAGAAGGGTCGTCTTCGCTCAAGGATTCACTCAATTCCTGTCACAAATCGAAGGCTCCGAGCTCTAGGTTCCTCTCTGGAGTGGCGGATGGGGCTGAATGTGGCCGGAGGCTGGGTATTTATAGGATGAAGGTGACGGCTGGAGTGGGTGAGTGGCGAAGTTGGTGGCTGTCGTGGGGCGAGTGTGGCGGAGATGGTGCTGTTTGAGGGAGCTGGCGAGGGAGAGGGATGAGTGGGGTGTGTCGTGGGAAGGTCAGCGGCCGGCGAGGGTGGAGGGAGTGCTTCCGAGAATAGGAAGGGGGTGCCCCTCTCGCAAGGCAGAGATCGTGGGAGAGAGGGGGCACCCGAGGTAGGAGACGAAGTCTCCACCGTTGGATCTTGGGATCCAACGGTGGAGATCAACGCTTAGCGATCGGTTAGGATTAGATCTGGAATGCCCAGATGAGGGGTCATGAGAGCGCCACGTGGCGCGGTGTGGCGAGGCGCGGGCGGGCGGTCCTGATCAGTCCTTGGCGATCGATCGGTCGGCTGAGATTATTGGGGAGCTAACGGCTCAGATGAAAGGGCTGAGAATGCGATCGAAGGGCTCAAGATGTGACGCGTGGCGCACTGTGGGCGAGGCGCTAATGGATGGCCCAGATGAAAGGGTGGAGTCGATCTGAGGGTCGAGACTCGCTGGAAGATGGGCGGCTGTGATGAGAGGATCGGGGGCGCGGTCGAGCGGCGTAGATGACGCCACGTGGAAGGCTGAGAGCGCTGCGCTATCGGATGGTGGTGATGAGAAGTGGGAGATAATCAGACGGCTGAGGGAGTGAGCGCACGTGGTCACAGAGGGACCGTTGGATCTGAAGCGCGATCCAACGGTGGGGGGCGAAGGCGGATCAGACAAAGGGCAGCGGGCCGCGTGGCGCAATCAGAGGGCGCCACGTGGCCTGCTGTGAATGGTTGGAGGAAGAAATGCGTGTAGAGAGAAGAGGAAGCCGAATTTGGAAAAACTCAAAACATGAAAGTTGTAGATCTTGATGAGATCTACAAGTTTCATGTTGACCAAAGACGGAGGTGAGGTCAAATATGGTACATAAATACAAAGATACATAAATATACATATGTAGTATACAACATGACCCAAAAACCCAAGTTTCTCATACAAGCTCCAATTTCAATGAAATTAGTCTCATTTTGAAGGTCTTTTGATATGTAATATTCTAAGAGTGAGTAGACCTAAGTAGGGGTTTGTATGCGGGCTTTATGTGTGTTTTAATGTACAGGGGTTCTCAGGATACTTGGGCTATTTTACAAGGGTGATTCCTCCCTGTTTTATTAATGAATATATATATAGTATAGAGAAGAAGTTATTTTGATGAAGATGTCTTTTACAGGGGATTTTTGGCTTCTTATTTAAATGCAGATGAGCTGCTATAATGCATGAATTATGGATGCATGCATGAGTGTTATTTATGCAAGATAAAAGGAAATATGCCTCTATTTTCTCGGGAACAAGGCTCTATTTTTGACTTTTGATGTGATGAATCACAGATTCATCACCTTCCCGCTCATCCATCTGCCATACCTCGTACAAGATCTGACCATACACCCTCGTGTGGAATGTGAGGACTCTTTCAAATTCGAGTGGTGGCTTGGCTTCAGGAGGATTCTTTCTGGGATTTATTGTAGAACCACTCATCTTCTGATGTGGGGTTAGGTTATGCGACTTCACGCTTGGCACAAAAGTTAACTTCATTACGTAAGGGCTCTTTACATTCAAGAAGAGACTATGGAGGCAAGATTAGCACAACGAACAGCTATTGAAGACAATTGGAAATGGAGGAGATGGAACAAAGAGCGGCAACACATAAACTAATCTAATCCGACGATAGGAAACGGGCAGTAGAGTGGAAACAATAATCCGGGCATGCCTGGCTCAAGGAAGGTGATGCGAATACCGCCTTCTTCCATAGAGTAGCTAGTGGGAGATGTCATTATAATATAATCCATTATGTGGTATTTAATGGCATCATGGTGGAGGGTTATAGCGAGATAGGGTAGGCGATTGTAATCATTTCCAAGAGTTCTCAAGGGGAGCTACTATTAGACCATGGAGATGGAACGGTCTAAGGGGCTCTCAGATTTAAGGTGCTTAAGTAAATCAACTTGTGCAAAGCTATGTTTTGGAAGAAGTGAGGAATGTGGTGTGGAGCTTGAATGCAAAGCACATTCCTTGTCTTCTTCAACGAAGAGTTTTGGACCTTACTGATCTTGATGTTTTGATGTTTGTGAGGAATTATCCATATGTAATGCGTGGTTTAGAGAGACTAAACAAGGCTATTATTTTTCTCCTACTCAAGAGAGATGTTTATGAAAGAGTGGAGGACTTTAGTCAGATTTCTCTACTGAATTCTATCTACTTGATAATAGCAAAAGGCTAAGCCATTAGGCTGAACAGAATATTGAAGAACATTATTTCACCTCTACAGTCAACGTTTGTTCCGGGAAGACAGATTAAAGATTAGTTTGTCGATGGCAATACAAATTATCGCTTAATTGGAAGAGAAGAAAGTTGAAGGGTCTTCTATGGAAGATCAACTTCTCGAAGGCATATGATACGGTGGACTAGCCTTTCCTTTGGGCAAAATGTATAAACGTAGCTTCCCATGCACCTCGATCTCGTGGATGAAGGTGGTGGGCAGCATCCAATTCTATATGGAATTGGTGGCCGTCCACCCTATTCCTTGGGGGTGGATTGATCTCCTTTATAATCTTCTCCTTATTTAATTGGTTTAATTTTAGGATTGATGTATATTTGATTTATCAGATATATTTAATCTAAATTAAATCATAAGTTGTTGGTTTTTACCAACAACAATCTTGACCATTGGATTGACATAAATCAATCTCATCCATTGATTTTATGAGTCCCATGGATTGAGATCCATGGATCCCAAAACCCTATAAATAGAGAGGCATACCATGCTCTCTCTTGACACACATGCTATTGTAGCACATCTCTCTCTCTTTCTCTCTACACGCCTATTCTCTCTCCCTCTTATGGTCGTCCACCATGGATGTCCTAGAGAGAGTCTCCATCACCGCAGCGTCGTCGTTATGTTACCCGATCGTCTGCTCGTGGATCTCAGTCTCCTTCGGTGCGCCTCACTTGTGAAGAAGACATCGGATCTCGTATGTCGAGATCAGGAGATCCGCCGCTTGGATCATCAAAATGGGTTGCGAGAAGCACGCGATTCATCCCCGCGCTCACAAGCGTCTCCTCCGTCAGATCGGACTTGAGACAGGAGATCTCTTCATTTAGAGACTTGATCACAACCACGCTTCAAGAGGTAATCCTATTACTTGTTTTTGGTTTAGATGAAATGATCTGAGAAGTGTTCTGGGATCATGTGGTTTCGTCGCATGAATTTTTTTTAAATTCCGCTGCATCGAGCAACTAGTGTGACTAGTCGCCCCTCGTCGTATTCGATACGATGCTCATGCTTTCGTGATGCACTTGAGGATCTAACTATATCCTTCAACCTCTTTGCTGATGGATGTACTAGATCGAATCCCAGATGGATCGAACGATAGAGAACTCTCGCGAAAGGACGACCACGATCAGAACTGGAGCGAAAGGGACGATCAGACGGTATCTGGAGGTCCTCTAAGAACAGGTCACCGGCGAGCTTCACCGGCCAATACGCGTGGTGGAGGTCTCCTCGGATGCTGCTAGATTGGGAGAAATGCCACTGACATCTTTCCGCAGCTTCTGACACGCTCAGATGGGGCCGAGAGGCCCTGGAGGGTCCCAGCGGTGAGGTAGACCTGGAGCAGTTGTTCTTCAATAGTAGGACTTCCAGATGAAGCACATTTTCCTACTATTCCTGCATGAGAAGAATGATGGGTCGAGGGCAAACTGTCTCGACCCAATGAAGGGCGGAATAGGTGATAGGATGGGTCGCGGTGTGGTCCTCCGGCGAGCAGCGAAGGAGGAGGATCGAACTCCCAGTTCTGGGCGAACGGCGGTGGATGAATGGATGAAGAAGATGGAAAGAGGTCTCGTGGATGTGAATCAACGATCGGATGGATGGATACACCAATGGATGATCTTGAAATGACCGGCGACAGCCGACGGCGCTAAACCTAAGAATCCGAATTAAAGAAGAAATAGAAGCTAAAAGGGGTACCTGATGGTCGAGGTTGTCTGTGCTGGAAGTCAGGGACCTTCGGGGATCGTAGCCTCAATGGATCGACGGTCCAGAGGCTCGGGCTCTCCTTGCGGCGGAGCATGGCGGTGAAGACCACCGGACCTAGGGCTAGGGTGCTTTACTCCTCGCTGCAACACCTCCTATCGATTGTTGTCACTCAATGCGAGAAGGTGGATGTCACAGGTGTCTGAAACGGTGGCCGAAGGTGCGACTAATGGAGGACGAAGCTGACGTTATATACATGTGGAGATCCGGCAAAGATGGAGTTGGGCAGGGCAATATGGTGCACGGATCCCTAGGAGAATCTCCGGGCGTGAATTTCGGATGTAAGATCTGCAAATGGAGCCCAGGGTTTAGGAGAAATATGGTCGGATCAGTCCAGGGTAATTGGGCGAAGTCGGGTCGGAACACAGATCTGCCTACCTGGTGGTCCTGGGGGGAGAGTTGACCGGGGGTCAACAATCCCCCGTGGACCAATCGGGTAATTTCTTTTATTAATTATTTATAAAATCATTTTAAAATAGGAAATGATTTTATTTGAAATATTTTCAACATAAAAAATCTTTATTTATTTTCATAGTATTTTTTGTGATTTTTATTTATTGTTTTGAAAAATAAATTAGGTATTTACATTATATTTTTTTGTTATATATAGGTATGTATACCTATGTATTTTTTATTTTTATTTTTATTTTTAATTTTTAATTTATGTACATTTAGTCAAATTTTATATTTTATTTATTTACATTATAAAATATGGAATAAAGAGTGATTTTTATTGGCTTTTTATTAATTATTTACAAGGGGAAATAAATAGATATTTTATTCTATATACATGGTCTATGTACATTGATGAGAGAATTTTATTTATTTTTATTTTTCTTTTATTTTTCTCATTTTTATTTTAGTTTTATTTTTACAAATATGTACAAAATATGGGAAGCCCAAATGTATTTTTATTTTTAAAAAATAAATTATTTACAATAGAGGGATATGTACACCATGTTGAGTCACCCTATCTCTCTCTACTTATTTTATTTTGCGGTCAGGCCCTTGTGGAGCCTTCCCTTGGGTTCAGGACACTCAATATTTATTCTAAATATTTCCCTCTTTTTATTTATTTCTTTATTCTTTTATTTTTTCACAAAAATATGATAATTATTAATATTTACACAATGCATGCTTTTTGTCAATTTATTTTTTTACACAAATATACATGGTGTTTTGCACATGTTTTTAGCTAAAATAAAAGAATAAAGAGTGATGAACGAGGATTCATCAGTGGTCTCTAGCTTTGATTATATTATAGTGATTTGGTCTTAAGTGGTGTATGGCTAGTGGAGTAGTTGTCATCAAGGGATTGATATGTACCTTTGGGGTTCCTGGTAGAAGCTTAGATGATCGCGATGCCAACTGCTACTATGTAGCTACGATTGTTGGAGAATGTGTTGCTTGGCACACCAATGTGCTAATCCGACGGTGTTCGGCCTCAGTACTTGTATACCTTTAACCTGTACTTTGAGAGTGTGCCAAATAGTAATGGTTGGTGGTCTATCGCTTCACCTTTTCAATTAGGGTAAACACTCGTGTATTGATCGATGTACGCCACATTGGTTGGTATTCCGACTGGGAGCACTGAGACGGGATTCTAGGAAATGTAATTAATGAAGTTGGAATGAAATACAAATATCATGTGTACAAGGAGGATTGGGATGGTCGTAGTGATCTCAAGTATGATATGAATGGTCACAGTAATCAGTGTCCTGACTCGTGCCCTACGCCACCATGGACTTACATGTATGTAGTAGACTTGGGAGGTTTGCAATGATTCGATGGTTGGAATTTTATTTGAGATTCAGAGCTTTAGTTTGATAAGTGAAACTAAGTGGATATTTGGCAACTTAGTTAGGATGCATTGTACCCTACCACATGCCTACGGAGGCATCCCAACCCTAAGGTCTTCTTATTTCATTAGAGTCATAGTGTGAGGTCTCACACGGATCAAGACCAAAGACTATGCATGAAGCTTGGGTTATTCATAACTAATTAGAATGATTATAATTCATTTCGTGGTGAGGATGTTTTACCAAATTATTTCTTTTACACACTTTTGTTACCTTATTATAAATTTTATATCGTGCTGGGTAATTTTTCTCATAACGTACGATGTGTTGGATCCGCATGTTCTGAGAAGAAGCCGTAGTAGTGAGCGGTTTGGAGCTATTCTTTTTGTACAGCTACACAATTTTTCGTGGTACAATACTTGTAGCTAGTTTTTACTTGTAGTTTTAATGCTTACTTTACTTGTAGCATTTTGAGAGACATGATATGTACAATGTATATATGGACTATTTTTGAATGCATACATATGTTATGTTTTTGTGGACATGAATTGGATTGTAATGTAAACGAATGATGGATATGAAGTGAATGGAAAGAAATTTCAATTTCAGTCTTTTTTGCAAATATCTCATTCTTATATTATAGTATACATTTCGAATGTCGAAATAGATTGTGTGTGGAATTAGCTTGCCGAGTACCCATATCTCATGGGGACGGACGTTACAATTTGGTATGAGAGTAGTGGTACTCCATTCCATTCCGTGCGTATTATTTCTCACCGGTGTTCAAAATACAGGATTGTGTTGAGAACCCAACACAAGTCCAAAGGAGAATAACATAATTATTATCCATATCCTTATGTCTCTCTTCATTAAATCAAGTATTAATGTTGTGGTTTTTTATGCAGAACCATACCGCCTTGTGTGGATCTAGATTTAGCGCAACAGTTGGCTTTCCTCGTACATGCTGTGTAGGACATCCAACAATGCTAAGAGGCGATCGAGCAGTGATTACATCAGCAAGACGATTCTTCCTACCATCCCTATCACGATGGGGATGAGAGCGTCAACATGTCATTCTCTATAGAGCCTGAGCAAATGAAGGATGCAGATGCTTTACAGAAGCATCAAAGCACCTATGTAGCATATCGACGAGCGATGGTACAACGGTTCTTCGGTACCACCACCCCTCATGATGCGGAGTTGTAGATGGCACAAGTGACAAATGTTTTGAAAATGATCCATGCACCTGAAGAAACTTGGGTATCTTTTATAGAATACTCGCTGGTTGGGTACGTAGAGCGATGGTGGAATGCCACTAAGGAGCGCTTGATCAAAGCCCATCACCTTGGAGGTTTTCCTTAACGAGTTCCACTCAGAGTTCTACCCAGACCATTGAATATAGGATTGGAAGAGAGAGTTCATCGAGCCGACCCAAGGGGTTGATGACAACCCAAGAGTACCTAATTTATTAGACAGAGTTGTCTCTCCATTGCCATGCTACTACCTCTTACCCACATGAAAACTTGTAGAAGTTCATCCGAGGGATGTGCGTGGAGATCCAGGATAAACTCTCCAGTTTGGACCTTACCTTCATCAAGGAGGTTATGATGAAGATGATGAAGTGGGATGCTACACAGAGTTGGTTACATGGAGGTCGGTCATAGTTGTCTCCACCTCAGCCTAGTAGAGTCGCATGCCAGGACTCCTCTTGGTTCCACAAAGACCGTCTCCACCACTCAATAGAGACGACACCAACAACTAGCAGGTTCACACCATCTCCTACCTAGGGTCAGGCCTTAACAGGCCATGGTTCAGTCTCTTACTGCCCCCTACATTGACACAGAGTCATAGGCCTGGGTGCGACAATTTTACTTCTGGAGGGAGTTTGTCCCAAACAAGTAACCATACTTGTTACCTCTGTAGACAGTTGGGCCACTCAAGGGCCCAATGCCAATGCCCAATGTGTGCCATCAGCTTGGGTATGCAACAACAGCATAGTGGAAGACTAGTTTGGTCTTCCAGACAGTTTCAGGGCTCAAGAATTTTGACGGGAAGGTCACGACTTTTAAGGGGCCCCACCATAGGCATTTAGCGTTGCGATATCTAGCGCACCATCACGAGGGCAGCTGAACATAGTGACACGGAAGCATGATCATACTTCAGGATCAGTTGTTGGAGGTATGATTGCAACCCCATGGGATTTCTTTACATGCATTATTTGATTTAGGGGCTACGCATTTCTTCCTTGTGCATAGTATAGTGCCCACACTAAGCAAGTCTGTGATGAGTTTTTCCTCATTGTAGTGACACTAGCATAAATAAGCAAGTCAAGGGACCAGGGGGACAACTATTTATCATCCGCAAGGTAGTGAAGGATGCAACCGTGTAGATAAATGGACATGAGATGCATGCATTTCTCCTATTGATTCAGATAGAGGATTCTGACACCATTTTAGGCATGGACTATCTAGAGAGGCAACATGTGTGCTTGGACTATTTCGGTAAGATAGTGGTCTTCCATTTATATGGAGTATTAGCGTTTTAGTTCGACGGACGTACTTCTGAAGGTGGAATCAAGTGTATCTCCACCTTTAGGGCACACTAGTTTTTGGATCAGGGTTGTGTAGGCTACCTTGCCTACGTTATATATTCAGTGGCGCATGATCAGATGATCAAGGATGTTAGAGTTATGCGTGAGTTCCTTGATGTATTTCCAGATGACTTACATGGATTACCACTGGTAAGGGGGATAGAGTTCGAGATCATGCTATTGCCAGACACAAAAGCAATCTCTATCCCTCCATACATGTTGGCACCTACAGAGCTCATGGAGCTCAAAGTGTAACTACATGAGATGTCGGAGAAGGAATCATCCGCCCAATACATTACCATGGGGAGCACTAGTTCTTTTCGTGAAGGAAAAAAATGGATCCTTGAGGCTATTCATAGATTAGACCATTGTACCAGAGAACCATAAAGAATCATTACCTACTGCCACTGATTGATGATCTCTTCGATCAGTTACAAAGAGCAGTGATATTCTCCAAGATTGGCATGTAATCAGGATACCACCAGTTTAAGATTAAGGATACAGATGTGATGAAATACACATTTCATACTAGATATGGTCACTACGAACACGGTGATGCCTTTTGGACTTACAAAGCACCCCTCGCATTCATGGAATTGATTAACCGAGTTTTACGTTCATATTGGGATAGGTTAGTGATCATATTCATTGACATTGTTCTAGTCTACTCCCATGATGAGTACGGGCATGAGTCCCATCTTTGCATTGTGCTAAATACGCTCTGAGAGCACTAGTTGTATGCCAAATACATCAAGTGTGAGTTCTGGCTTTATGATGTGGTATTTCTGGGCCACATGGTTTCGGGGGGCAAGGGTGTTGGTCGACCCCATCAAGATAGAAGGTAGTTGTAACATCCCAACCCCAGACATAGTGCCACTTCTAAAACTCACGAAGTGTGGGTGTGGTTTATAAGTGGCTGGGATTACTACTTGACAACTTGGGCTTAAGCATTTTAGGTGGTTGTCAACGGATCCATTTGGGCTCGTACCCAACAAGTTGTCAGGGCCAGTTTTCCTCGATAACGGACTGGGGACCTAAGCCTGGGACGTTAGAAATGGTATTAGAGCGGGTTCCCTCTGATAGTGGAAAGGGCTATCCGAAGGGAACTAAGCCGGGAGCGTGCAGCTGCCACTGTCACTGGGAATAACTGAATGGGCCATGTCGCAACGAGGACGTTGCGAATATAAGTGGGGGAGGTTGTAACATCCCGACCCCAGACATAGTGCCACGTCTAAAACTCACGAAGTGTGGGTGTGGTTTATAAGTGGTGGGGATTACTACTTGACAACTTGGGCTTAAGCATTTTGGGTGGTTGTCAACGGATCCATTTGGGCTCGTACCCAACAAGTTGTCAGGGCCAGGGCCGGTTTTCCTCAATAACGGACCGAGGACCTAAGACCAGGACGTTACAATAGTTGTATCTTGGGAGCAGTCCAAGGCAGTTACGGAGATCTATAATTTCCTTGGCCTCGACGAGAACTACATGATATATGTTAAAGGGTTCTCACAGTTGGCCCTGCCCCTCATACGGTTGATGCAGAAGAATGTGCCATTTGTCTAGAGTGACAAAATGCGAGTTAAGTTTCCGAACGTTCAAGGAGTGGTTGACTTTCGTGCATATTCTTACCCTTCCTTATGGTACCTTGGACTTCACGGTTTACACTGATGTTTGCAAGGAAGGGTTGGGTGTTGCGCTAATGCATCAAGGACATGTTGTGGCTTACACATCACGATAATTAAAGACCCACGATCGCAACTGCCACACTCACAACTTGGAGTTGGCGATCGTAGTCTTTGCACTGAAGATATGGACCAACTTTTTATATGGAGTGGCATTCGAAATAATCAATGACCACACGAGTCTCAAGTATATTTTTTATCGGAAGGAGCTGAACATGGGGCAAAGGCGGTGGATGGAGTTGTTGATGGACTACAACTGTACCATCTCCTACCACCATGGTAAGGGGAATGTGGTGGCAGACGCCTTGAGTAAGCAGTCATACACTGAGGGTTTAGAGGCTTGGTTGCGGACTTGGGATGTTCTCACAAAACTTAGCAAGTGGCATCCATGTGAGGGCACATCTGATGCAATGACTGTACAACAAAGTATGGTAGCTTGTGGAATAGGATTGTCAAAGGGCAACAAACAGATCAAAAGATCTAACACTTGTACTACGATGCTGAAGGATGAGTTCGATGGATTCAAGTCTGTGAATCCATCTTATGGAAGGGGGACCGTGTTGTGTACCGGATGATGAGGAACGGAGGAGGGATATCTTAGATGAGGCGCATAGTTTGAGACTTTCTATACATTCAGATGGCACCAAGATGTACCAAGACCTCCGTCAACACTTTTGGTGGGAGGGCATGAAGAGGGACATCACTGAGCACGTCAACCGATGCCTTATATGTCAAATGATGAAGGTAGAGTACCAGAGATCCCCTTATTACATCATCTTTCCATCCCTGTGTGAAAATGGAAGAGCACCTCTGTGAATTTTATCACATCATTACCATGCACCCCTAGTGGGCATGATGCGATATGAGTGATCGTTGATCGATTGACCAAGTCAGCCCATTTTATTCCCATTAACACGACATGTACTATAATTGAGCTAGCTAGATTATACATCCAGCTTGTTATTTGGTTGCATGGGATACCCAAGGAGGTAGTGCCATATAGAGATTCACGCTTCACTTTATATCATTGGGATGAATTCATGAGAGCTTTGAGGATCGAGCTAAGTATGAGTTCAGCCTACCATCCATAGACAGATGGGCAGTCCGAGAGGACCATTTAGACTTTGGATGATTTGCTACGGATATGTATTGTTGAATGGAAAAGATATCGGAAGGATCACCTTCCACTAGTTGAGTTCATATGCAACAACAGTTACCATGCTAACATAGGCCTATTACCATTTGGGAGTCATGTATGGGAGGAGATGCACCACTCCCTTGTGTTGACAGTACATGGGTGACAACATCTTGTTCACCCAGCAGATCATATAGGAGACCTCTAGAGTTGTGGAGACTGTCAGGAAGAGATTGCTGACTGCGCAGAGCCGTCAGAAGAATTTGCTGACCAGCGGTGTCGAGACCTTGAGTTTCAAGTATATTATATTATATTCATACCTTAAAAGATATGATTCTAAATGTACCTTGTGCGTCTGAAGTATTCCTCATGATCATAGGTTGGGTATTTCGTGTTCATGTGAGTATCCCAACCGAGGGACGTTCAACATTTTGATGTCAAATGAAAGCTTGCACCACGCTTTGTGGGACCATTCAAAAATTTAGCCCGAGTAAATAACGTGGCTTACAGAGTGGCCCTCCCCCACATCTTGACAGCATTTACAATGTATTCTATGACGACTTGACGGTAAAGCCGGACCTCTCCTTCCTTGAGGAGCCGGTTCAGATACTGGACCATGTTGTCAAAAGGCCTGAGGTAGAAGGAGATTCCTTTAGTCAAAGTCATATGACGGAGCCAAGACGTCGAGGAGATGACATGGGAGCTTAAGGCGAATATGAGGGAGAGGTATCCTCATTTATTTGCAGGTGTGAAATCAAAATCGTAGTCACATTTCATTTGAGTTTTATATGGATTTCGCTCCCTTTGAAATTTTTATGGCCTCATTCCTATGAGATTTTTATACATTAAGGGTGGGAGTGGAATTCAGTTATGATCTTAATAAGTCTTGATGAGACTTCCCTTTGAGATTTTTATGATGTGGAATCCCTCGTAAAGGGACCCAAATTTGTTCATAAAAAAACTAACTTTGTTCCAGTATCTAGAAAAAATGAACGAACACTTCATCATGCAGTGCTCGTCAAGACTTTCCAATGAGTTCAAGAACACAAAAATCCGAGCTCAAGAGCCTGAATTACGACTATTTTAGCGAGACCAGGTTTGGATCAAATTCGAATTTGAACTCGTATCTGAATCTGGATAACACACATAAAAATCAACCCCTCTCTTCCAAAACACCCTAAGTCAAGAGCATCTCCCTTCCTCCTCACCCCCTTGCCGGAGCATTGTCGGAGCGCGTCAGATTAACGATCCGAAACCATCGTCGCATGGAGAAGGTCGAGGTCACCCTCGAGTTCGCGTCGTCAAATGAGCGTCGAGCGAGTCATTCTCCATGGATGGAGAAATCGAGGTCATGATTTCTTAAGTACAATGTTTTCCCTCCCTTTTGTTCCGGATTGACACGTTTTAGCCGAACCTATGCAATCTCAAACCTTGTACATGGTTTGTTCCTTTTGTTTTGGATATGTCCGCTATATCTGTTTGCCTGCCAAATAAATTCCATCATTTTTTCTTGTTCTCGATTTGTTGGTTCTTTTTTTCCTATCTAAGTTGAGTTCGTTGCTGATGCGACAGATGTTTTGATGATCGTGGATATATGATATTGAGTGGATTGCTAACTAGTACTTAGAGATTTTTACATATGCCTGGAATTGACATCGTAGATCGATTCCATCGAAACATGAGGAATCAGATGCTATCACAACTAGTGTGCAGGGTATTGGGAGATCATGTTGTGATATTTATATTTTTCTTTGATGTTATACTTGCTTAGATTGGGAGTAGTCACTTCTCCCTGGTAAGAGAATGTAGAAGTTCAACTTGGTGTCTTAAAATGATTGGACATCAGTTGCTGTAGGTAATTATGTACAATATGGAGCCAGCCAAAAGTTGTTTAGAACACATTTGACAATATATTTAAGGCCTTCTGTCAGTCTAGAATAAGATGTAATATGTAACACTAATCATGGTATTATTGTTTCATTTTAGATATGATATTGATTAACAAAGAAGTATATTAAATTCTGGATTGTCCCACATTGGAATTAGTATAATACAGTGAAATGAGTTATACATGCATATTAACATGCTGCTACAGTATTTGGATTGATTCCGATGTGTCATTGTACACTTCATTGTCACATAATCTGATTATTAGGTCAAGCACATTATTTATTGATTAGGTTAAGTGATATGGCTTTTGCATTATCCGATAGATGGATTGTTTAAACGCTGACATGCCCTTTTATACATATTTACAAATGGTATGGCCATTGTTAAGTACGACCATATTTCTACTCCAATTGAGTGCTAAACTCGAAATAAATAAAGGTGGTAAATATACATACTATAATTACTCTTTTGGATGATGAGCAGTCCTTTTGTGATATCACATGATTATGCCAAATATTCGAATCCCTTTGTGGGTCGCTAGCCTTGATTATATTGTGGTGATTTGGTCTTAAATGCCATGTGGGTAGTGGAGTGATTGCGTTAAGGGAGGAGCATGCACCCTTCGGGTTCCGGTTAGACGTTTAAATGATCACAATCCCAACCGCTGCTACGTATCTGCGACGGTTGAAGGACATGTTGCTTGACACACCGAGGTGCTAACTGACAATGTTCGATCTCAGTATGTATGTGCCTTCAACCGAGTACTTTGAAAGCATGTCAAGTAGTCATGGTTGGTGGTATATTGCTTCACTTTTTCACTTGGGGTTAATATTTGTGTACTTGGTGTAGGCTACCTTGATTGGTATTCCGAGTGGGAGCACTAAGAGGGGAGTTTATAGGAAATGTGATAATGAAGTTGGGAATGAGATACAAATTCTTGTGCATAAGGATGATTGGGATGGCCGTGGTGATTTTGACTATGATATGCATGATTTCGGTAGTTTATGCATTGACTCGTGACGTACTCCATCATGGACCCTTGCACGTGGATAGTGAACTTGGGAGATTCGCGATGATTCACGGGTTGGAATTTGATTTGGTATTAGGATCTACAATTTAATAAGTGAAGCCTAAGTGGACTTGTTGGGAACTTAGTTAGGATGCATTGTACCTTATCGCATGCCTACAGAGGCAGGCCAACCCTAAGATCTTCTTATTGCCTTAGAGTCGTAGTGTGAGGTCTCATATGGATAAAGACCACAGACTATCCACGAACCTTGAGTTAATCATAAGTAATTAGAATGATTATAATTTATTTCTTGGTGAGAATGATTTACCTGGTTGTTTTTTTGCATACTTTTAATACCTTACTTGTTAAAAATTTTATCGTACTAGACAACTTTGATCATAATGTATCTATGTGTTGGATCTGCATGTTCTCAGAAGAAAATGCAACAATGAGCGGTTTGGAGCTATTCTTTTTGTGCTACTACACGGTTTTTCGTAGTACAATACTTGTAGCTAATTTTTACCTGTAGTTTTACCGCTTACTTTACTTGTAGCATTTTGAGAGACATGATATGTACAATGTATATATGAGCATTTTTGAATGCATACATTTGATATATTTTGTGGACATGGATTGGATCGTAATGTAAATGAATGATTGATATAAGGCGAATGGAAAGAAATTTTTATTTCAGTCTTTTATGCAAATATCTCCTGCTTATATTATATTGGTATTTCGAATGTGGAAATAAACGTGTATGCAATCGATTTGTCGAGTACATGGATCTTAGGGGGGCGTACATTACACCTCTTATCCACAACCACACGTTCAAAATGTCGAAGAAATTGCAATAAATTTTAATCCACTCGTAGATAATCCTTGAGATTTGAATTAAGGCTTTCTAAAAATTATGTGCTCCAGATATTGAGTATGAATGCATTTTTCATAAAAACCTTTGCACACTTATGCTTTAAAAAATCATTGATTACAACCATGTGTTGTCCATCAAAGAAAACTACAAGAGCATATCCTACCATTTATTGCATAAATCATCCTCCCATTCTATCTCATGCATAATCTCTTCAAAGAACTTCAATATTTTTATTCACAACTAATCCAGTTAAATGTTATGTTGCATTGGTTATTATATGCCAAGTGCAAAGAGCATGATATGTATTTGGCATCACATTCTGGATGACATTGCAACATCTTGATCCGTGAAAATTATTTTAGAATGCCTGGACGACATTGCAACATCTTGATCCGTGAAAATTATTTTAGAATGCTTGTTATGATGAGATTGCAAAAATATCTCAATGAGTTATTTAAAAGATTCTATATATTTGTATGTTGCTCTTTATAGTCAAATTGTATTTGCATAACAAAAGGTTTGAATTATATGAACATTGTTGTTGAAAAATATCTTAATATAGTCACAGCTACACCATACTCCATATTTCTTTGATGTCTGCTGTAAAGAAATTTTTTCCGATCTAGCTTTGTATAAACAAGATTTTGTTGACTATTCATCATTTTCACAACAAGATCATATGCTCCTTTCAGACCGATATCGGCATCATCAACTAATCCAACATGAATAATTTATGCTTTTGACATTTTTCTTCACGAAGGCAAGTAAGTGCAGGTATGCACTTTCTTTTTAAAAATCGAGCGAAATATGGGGACTCGCTTTAGGGTTTTCAACACAGGGCTTTTAATCACAATATATGAGAAGAGTTCTACCACTTGTTAGTCAAGAGTGGTCATTTTGGTGGTATTTTGTTGAAAGACCTTCGGAAAGGGAAGAATTATGGTTGGATAAGTAAAGGGTGGATGATAGAGAGGGTGGATAGTAGCATATATACTTTCATCAGTTTCGTCCTTTGTTCATTTACAGTTGGTGGGTGTGTGGTATGATCAGCGGTAGTTTTCATTTCTCAAAGTCTCAACACATTATTCTAGAGCTCGTTTAGGCACATATTTGGGTGCGACTACTCATGAATTTTGGCTTTTTAAGCAAACGATCAGAGCTTAAGAACATGAAAAATGTAATTAGCAAACTCTCAATAATTCTCTCTAAATTTATCAGGAATTGAAATGTGATTATAAGAATATCCACGATCTTGGTCCCTTATTTCATAAGAACCAATCTTATGCTAAAATCGTTGAAAATCTTCTAAACCTTGTATTTTTTTTCTTGATTAACTTAGCCAAAACTTATGTTATTATAAAGGTCTAACCACAACGATCCTAATGAGAGTACATGGGTGTATAACGAGCATTCATTTCAGAAATTTATTAATTGAATTGCTTCAGTTAAAATACCAAAATGAAGATTCAATTTACCTTCCAAAAATTATAATAGTCTCATCAAATCTTGATCAACATGAGACTGTTTCCATTGGATTCGTTAAACTGGATCCAATGACAATATATTAGTCATAATTTGGATAAATTAAATTCGAAGGCTTACAATATATTAAACTAGTATAAAAAGCAACAACATGCCTTGCACGAATGGAAATTCACTTTATATATTAAAACACAAAAGTATGGATGGATTTATCAAATAACATACAAATAAATTTACTTTACCTCAAGTTGTTTCAGAAAGTATTCTAAGGAGTCGACTTTTCGAGAAGTAATCCCTTCCAACATAAAATGCAACATCAAATTTTCCATTTACATGACTTGTCAAATGTTGAACCAAACAATCTTAGTTATTATTCTTTTTATGACATGCTAACAAAGATCACAGTTATGTATGAAATCCCACTTGTCTTTATCTTTTCTCAGCATGATACTTTCTTTCCGCTCAATTCGCAATCGCGTGCTTTAGAACCAAAACATTTTAGGGTCACAAGATCTAACTGTGGGTTCGCTGCCTCCGTCAGTGTGGTTATTTGTTAAGTCTAGTTGTTAGGTGCCACAAAAGCAATAACGTTAAGCTTAAATTTTTGAAAGCCTCAACTTTGTGTCAATTTCAAATTAGGGACCTCATTTTTAAATGTAACAGAGAAGAGTATGATCTTATTTTTTTGTCTCAAGTGCATGCCTCTATAAAACTTCGCGACATTTATATACCAACGTCAAACCTTGAAGTTGAAAGTTCAGAATCTTCTTTGTTACATTTGGACAATGAGACTTCTAATTGGCATCGATGTACAATTGATGCTCTTTTTTGTTTTTTTGTCCTTATGTCAAAACCATTCATTTATGTATTGAAGAAAACAATCATTTAAAACACAAGCACATATCATTCCAATTATTAGTTAAATTTAGTCATTTAGAGTAGTCATATTGTGCAATGTTTATAGAAAGCATAGATCATTTTTTGTTTTTTTGGAAAAATACAATGTTTATATTAAAAATTAGTAAATAATCCATAAAATAACGAGTACATAATCCATAAATAGGATTGTGAAAGAATGATAAGAAAAGATGATTCGTTGTTTATTCAAGAGGTCTAGGGGTCCTTATATAGGACTAAACCCTAGAGGGCTCAAAGGAGAATATTCTATAGAATATTCTTTAGAATATAGAATATTCTCTATAGAATATTCTCTAACAAATAGCCACATAGAATATTCTCTTAACCATAAAAGCCCTCGTGGGATTACAATAGAATATAAAGAAGGAAATCTTCTGCAATCTCTAACACTCCCCCTCGAATTGGAGCATATCCATCGATCATGCCCAACTTGGAAGATATCCAGGAAAGGCGCTTCTTTGATAAGGCTTTTGTGAATATGTCTGCAAGCTGAAGATCTATTGAGATATGTGGTGTAGAAATCTTGCCTTCTCGTACAGCATCACGAACAAAATGACAGTCGATCTCAATGTGTTTGGTCCTCTCATGGAACACAGGATTTGTAGCAGTATAAGTGGCAGATTTGTTATCGCAGTATAGAGGAACAAGAGTAGTGATAGCAATATTGAGCTCTTGCAAAAGAGACAGTAACCCGGTAATTTCGCATGTGGCTTGGGCCATTGCCCTATATTCTGCCTCTGCACTGGATCGGGAAAACCACCGTCTGCTTCTTGCTCCTCCAACTAACAAGGTTACCTCCTACCATCATCGCATAGCCCGTGGTAGAACGACGATCCTCAGGTGAGCTTGCATAATCAGCATCAGCATAAGCAGCAACCTTAGTGTATCCATTTGCCCTATAGAATAGACCACGTCCAGGGGATTCCTTCAGGTAGCGAAGGATCTGAAGAACATCTTGCCAGTGGCTGTAGCATGGTTTCTCCATGTGTTGGCTAGCTCTATTCACAGCATATGATATGTCTGGCCTAGTAACAGTAAGGTACATAAGTTTGCCAACTAGGCTTCTGTATCTTGTAGTATCTTCAAAGGCAGGATCATCTGGTGTAGAATGTTTCTTTGGTTCTGCAGGTATGCCAGATGGCTTGCACCAAGTAATCCTGCTTCAGTTAGTATATCTAAGTAGTACTTTCTTTGTGACATATGAAGCCCCTTCTTGGTGCGTAAGACTTCTATACCTAGAAAATAGCGAAGTTGCCCCAGATCCTTGGTGACAAAACCTTTTGCAGAAAGTCTTCACTTCTAGCACTCCTTTATCGTCATCACCTGTAACAACCATGTCATCCACATATACAACTAGTATGACAATACCTGTTGATCGTTTTCTGACAAAGACTGAATGGTCAGATGTAGTTCTCTGAAATCCCAGAGTGCTAATCTCTGAACTAAGTCTCTCAAACCATGCCCTTGGACTTTGCTTTAGACCATAAATTGCTTTGCGAAGTCGGCAAACATACTCCCCCTCGACTTCGTAACCTGGGGGTTGCATCATGTAAACCTCTTCCTCAAGATCACCATATAGAAATGCGTTCTTGACATCCAGTTGAAAAACATGCCAGCCTTTGTTCACGCTACAGAGAGGATAGTGCGAATAGATCCCAACCTGGCAACAGGTGAAAAAGTCTCGAAGTAATCAACTCCATATGTCTATGTAAAGCCTTTTGCCACAAGTCTTGCTTTCAGTCTGTCAATAGAACCATCTGGAGAATGTTTCGTAGTAAAGACCCATCTGAGGAAACATGCCTGACACCTTCGGGACACGGAACTAGATCCCATGTTCCTCTGGAATTGAGAGCATCCATTTCTTCATTCATAGCTTGTCGCCACCCGTGGTCCTGTAATGCAATGTGATAGTCTCTTGGGGACCGAGATTGTCATAAGAGCATCTGCATATCTTTTATCAGAACATGATAGGCTATCAGTGGACGTGAAATTAGACATAGGATGGATAGTGCCATTGCCTCTTTGTTCTGCGTAGGGCAATGGGAAGCTCCTGAGGATCATCCGGGAGAAGTATTGGTGGGGCCACTTGAAGATGGCATATTTTCCTGCAACAAAGGAACTGGTAGAGGAACAGGAACAAGAGGGGACACATGTTTTCTTTTATAGACAATTGGTGGAGGAGGAAGTTCTAATGGTATGTCAGACACATCTTGATTGAAGAAGCGAGTTTGTTCGAAAAAGGTGACATCAGCTGATATATAATAGCGTTTACCACAAGGATCATAGCATCTATACCCTTTCTTTGTTTGGGAATAACCCAGAAAAACACATTTAATTGCACGTTGACGATAATTTGTCTGCAGTATGAAAGTTGTGAACAAAGGCGGTGCATCCAAAAATCCGCAGAGGTAGAGGAAATGGTGAGTCCTTTGGATACAATAAGGCAAAGGGTGTGGAGCCATTTAGGGAGACAGAGGGAACTCTGTTGATTAGATGGACATCAGTGAGAATAGCATCTCCCCAATAGGTTTTAGGGACCTTCATTTGGGTAAGAATAGAGCGGGCAATGTCGAGGAGATGTCGAAGTTTTCTTTCGGCTACCCCATCCTGTTGGGAGGTATATGTGCAAGAGGTTTGATGGATAGCACCCTGGGAAGCAAAGAATGATGTCAAATCATTTTGTGTAAATTCCAATGCATTATCAGAACGAAATATTTTAACAGTAGTGGAGAAGATGTTTTTGACATAGTAAAAGAAATTCTTGACAATATTGTTAATTTCTGAGCGTTCCTTTAACAGAAAAACCCAAGATGATCGACTGTAGTCATCCACAAAGACAGCAAAATATTTATGACCACTTAGACTTCGGACCGGACAGGGTCCCCAGATATCACAGTGAACAAGTGCAAAAGGAGTACGCCGACGAGGCTCAGTTCGTGCAGGAAAGGAGGTTCGATGATGTTTCCCGAACTGACATGCTTCACACTCAAAGGGTTTCAGCATAGAAAGTTCAGGGAACATCATGGAGAGAGCTTTAGCAGAAGGGTGACCAAGACGAAGGTGCCATAGAAAAGGATCTTCAGAGATGGAGACTGCACTAGCACAGTTGGAATCAGAAGGGATGTCGAGGTAATAGAGGCCGTTCCTCCTCATGACCCCCACCAAAAATCTTCCTCATCCGGATGTCCTGAAAATAACAACAATCCTCATCAAAAATAACACGACAGTTAAGCTGATGACATAGCTTCTGTACTGATAGAAGGCTGAGAGGAAAAGCAGGAGCACAATGAACATCTGTCAGATGCAGCTTGGAAGAAAAGTTGACAGTACCAACAACAGTTACTGGGGAATGATCCCCATTAGCAACCCGAACAGTCTTCACAGAGGAAGATGGCTGGGAGGAGGTTAACAAACTTCCTTCTCCCGTCAGATGGGTAGAGGCTCCATAATCAATAATCCATGCATGCTTAGAGGCAGAGACAGAGTTTGCTACTGTACCTGAGGTAGTAGCCAGGCTAGCAGTAGGGGCAGAAGCATTACTATTAGAAGGGCTAGATTCTTGCAGCAGTTGTCGTAGGCGAGCAAATTCAGAAGCAGTGAATGGGGTTTGTGCCTCGTTGGTTTGCTGAGTAGATGTTTCTGCAGTTGCATCATACGATACTTCATCATAGGCATTGTTAGCATTAGGTTGCATGCCAACGTTGCCCAGCAGCGATCAGAAGGGTGATTCCAGCGTCCACAGTGTACACATGCTGGATACCGAGCAGAAGAATCATGACTACGTCTACGATCACGTCCGCGTCCAGAGTCACGGTTGCGTCCAGATTCACGACCACGTCCGCGCCCTGAGTCACGTCCCCGTCCTCCTTGATACTTATGACGCCCTCTGTATCCTGAGGAGGTATAGTGGGCCATCGTCTCTGTAGAGGTGTGGGTGGTAGAGTGCTGAATCGGAAACCTCTAGCTCCTGTAAGCGTCCGAAGATGGTCTCAAGAGTAGGTAAAGTATCAGCCATCAGAAACTGATCTTTCACATGCTTATATTTTGGATTTAGCCCCGAGAGAAATCTGTAAACCTGCCATTCAGCACGTTCTCCTACTTGTTTATCACAACATGTAGGCTGAAAAATAAGGAGTTCCTCAAAAAGGCTTGTAAGAAGCCTGTAGTATTCGATAAGACTTGATTCTCCCTGAGTGGCAGACCAAATTTTTGTGTATATGTCTGACAGACGAGACTTAGTCGTTTTTTGAGAATATGTACGCTCAAGGTTTTCCCACATTGCCTTAGCGGTGTCTTTGTAAAGAAGATTCGCAGCAATATTTGGATCGACACTGTTCGTCATCCAAGTGATAACCTGACAATTATCAACAAACTAAGTTTCATAGTCCTTATCAGTTTCCGCAGGTGGAACTTTTGTAAGAACGTAGCTCTTACGCTGGCCACCAACAAACACTTTGAAAGACCGAGACCATAGAATATAATTTTCGGAGCCCTTCAACTTGATAGAAGTGCCCTGTACCAGCAAAGAAGAAGTAGGGTACGTGGGCTTGATCTCGTCATACGTCATTGTGGCGGCTTAGGTTAAGAAAAAGTGACCTAGAGAGTATATCTTCCCTCAATTTATCATCAAATATCTAAACCCTCATCAAGAAATAAGAAGGATGAGGCAATGCTCGTTTGACGGCACAAGAGGGGGCATGGCGGAGTCGGCCTGGCGGTGGAAGGAGGCCCTGGGAGGGCTGGCCGAGGCGCCTGGCAGCATGAGGCAGGCCTGGCCGACCTGGCGGTGGTACCTGGCTGCCCTAGAGCAGCCCGGCGACGCTCAGCCGAGGCGGCGCGAGCCTAAGGCAGGAGGTGCGGAGACCCGAGGCGGCACGCGGTTGTAGATGAACTTGGAGGGCTGGTGGTGGTGGAGGGGTGATTAGGTCAGAACACCGGCCTAGGACCGCTGCTCTGATACCATATGAAAATAATGATAAGAAAAGATGATTCGTTGTTTATTCAAGAGGTCTAGGGGGTCCTTATATAGATAAACCCTAGTGGGCTCAAAGGAGAATATTCTATAGAATATTCTTTAGAATATAGAATATTCTCTATAGAATATTCTCTTAACAAATGGCCACATAGAATATTCTCTTAACATAAAAGCCCTCGTGGGATTACAATAGAATATAAAGAAGGAAATCTTCTGCAATCTCTAACAAGGATAAACAATCCACCATCCACGGCAATGAAGTACAAGAATTTAATCGAAAAAATTATGTATATAAAATATACACAATTTTAATAAATTTCTCGATCTGTTTGGGGAAAAGTAGCAATTTTTATTGAACTCCCTTATAGAAAACAACCCAAGTAGTATCAGCCATATACTAAGGGCACGTTTGGTTGTCAGATTACCTCTTGGTAACCTGGCATACCCCTAATTCTATCCCAGTATTCTTAGATTGGAATTAGTTGTATGAACCCTACAATTTCTTTGTTATAATATTTTTTAACTATGTTCAAATAACAAAAGTAATATAAAAACATATTACAATCATTAAAAAAGTTAATATAACACATAATCAATGTCACATAACATTTATCAATCCAACCTCCCAATCATATAAAAAACTACCATTCACCGGAGGTTATCCCAACCAGTTACCAAGCACGCCTATAAGTGCCTGTTTGGTAAGTGGTTGGGTTGGGGTATCCACCTGTGAATAGAAGTTGTTTGAAAGGATTGAGAGGATTGGAATGATAATTGTGATGTGATGCAACATGGGATTATGTGTTATATTAACTTTTTTCATGATTATAATAGTTTTTCATGTTAATAATTTTATTTACATAGTAAAAAAAACATTATACCGAAGAAGCTGTAGGGTCAATACAAGTAATCCCAACTCAAGTTGGGAGGGCTGGAGTCGGAGGTATGCTGGTGTACCCCAGTAACCAAACATATCCTAAAGACGTGTTTGATTGGAGAATAGTCCCAAAAATAAGGGCTATATTCCCCTTCAATTCCCTTTCCTTACCCGTACAACTATTCCCCATCCTTGTTTATTTCGCCTTACTCTACCCTTATTTCTATTTTTTTGGGTAAAATGGGGCTGCCCCTAAGGGGGGAGCTAACTTGGCTCCCCACGCCCCATTTCGTCCGGTTTTTTTATATTTTTTGAAAATTTCTTCCGTAGGTTTTCGTCAATATATCCCTATATTATGTCATTAAAATTTTGTGCGAAACAGAGACTCATACGGTCACCATCCAGACGAGGTCATTTTAGCAATTCTGTTACTGTTAAAAAATGGACTGTCTGGATGAAGGTCGTAGGAGTCTCTGTTGCACGAAAATTTAATGAAATATATATGAATATAGTGATGAAAGTCTACGGAAAAAATTTTCAAAAAAAATAAAAAATTCGGATAAAATGAAGCGGGGTGGAGCCAAGTTAGCTCCTCTATGCTGGGTTGAACTGGGTTGGGTTGGGCTGGATTGGGGTGGGTGAATAGTAATCTGTGAGGAAGAAGTACCCTGTGAACAGTAACCAGGGTTGGCCAACCCTGCCCAACCTGCAACCAAACATGCCGGGGTTGCCCCATTTAACCTTTTTTTGCAATCTTACATGCCCATCCGGCACAGCACGCCACGTGCCCTACCTTTCAAAGAAGAAAGAGTTGAAAAAAAAGGAGGGGCAACGGCATCCACGTCCTCTTCCGCCATCCAGTTTTTGAAAATCCGATCACACTGTCCCTCCATCCCTCTGATCTCCACTCTCCCGTTTCCCTCTTCCATTCTTCTTCTCCCTGCCAATGGACTACACATCTCACTCTCTCCCGGGCGATGCACAGGTCTCTCTCTCTCTCTCTTCAGTAAGATCTCAAAATTTAGGGCTTGTAGATGTTAATGTGCTGAAGTACCGCACTGCCGGAACCTTTCTGGTGTTATTAAGGGCTTTTATGATATCAAAACATTCCTAAATTCCGACTGATAGAGATTTTCATCATTGTGATTGATGCTTAACTGTGGTTAATTTCTGGATTCCAGTGGATATGGAGAACAAGGAGAACCATGTCAACGATGCGGCATTCGTGAGAGAAGGGACTCGGCGGATCGGAACACGTACGGGATCTCGCAGGGGGTTCAACCTGAGGAACAGCTTGGCGTGGAACAATGCCTTCTTTACTGATGAAGGTGGTTACGGATTGCATAGTTGGTTTAATTTTCAAGTACATTATTTGCTCTCGTGCCTGAACGTGAGGATATGTTAAATCGATTGTCCATGTTGGTTATATAGTTTGATGGAAATTTCATTCACTTACGCCTTTCGTTCAGGAATTCTGAATCCAGTGGAGTTATCGGTATTGAGCAGATCGAAGAGCAAGGCTAGTAGGAATATACTTTCAGGTATCAGAGAAAAGGCGCTCACTCCTCTAGTAAGCAAGCATCTTGGAAGTGAATCATTGGAGAGGACTGATCCGCAGACATTTGAAGACAGCTTGGGATCAACAAGCAAAATAAGTTCAGGACCACAGAACAAGGAGAAGCTTGCGAGTAGAATATTGTTGGAAGTGGAGTCCAACTCTTTCGAGGTTTTACTTTGCTGTAGGAATGTTTTCTTTGGTTACCATGAGAACCTAATAGAGAAACATTATGTTGATGGAGAGATTTGCTTGTTTTTTTTTGTGAATCAACCGTACATATCTTTTGCTAAGATTTCATGTTAATGCACACTTCAGCTTTCTTTTTCCATTCCATCGATAGGATTATATTGCATATCAACGCAACCAATTATGTGAAAATACCATTTCTAAAAATGGTCAAACACCTTATCTATGTTTATGTGCGATACACGCTCTTTGAAGTTACACATGACCCTTATGATATTGAATTTTGTTTTGCAACATTTTGTAATATATAAATAATTTGTTTCACCATAAATTGATGAGAAGTCATATTTTTCAAGGTCGAAGTAAAAGCTTTCCCTTTAAACGGGGACAAAATCTCTATATATACACTTGTTAGCATAGTCAACATACTCACTTCTTCATCACACCCTGACGCAAACATAATTGTTAATTATCACTGTTATAATGAAGGAATCAATCAAACCCCTTTTTGGGTACTGTTGATCATCTTAATTTTGTAAATCACAATAAGTTAGTAACAAAGCTTCCTTTCTTAATTTCCCAGTGGACAATTCGATTTTGAGGTCACTCAGAGGGGATAGGTGTTGAAATCTTATTCCACTCATATTTTGAACTAGATTTGAAAAACTACCAAGCAATGTTCAGGAAAGCGGTATGCGTATGCGTTCGGACATGTCACTGAATAACGATTAAGCGGTGTGCAGGGGCATATGCGGGTATATGCGGTTCTACACGGTTTTCTATTTTTTATTTAAAAATAAATAAATATCTACAAAAGTAACTAAAACTAAACTGAATTTATGAATAAATGTGTCCAACAGAAGATCTAAGAAAATTATTTTTCATGTAGAGCTCAAAATAGTATAATTAAATATCAAAATCATCAAAGATAGTATTGTATAATCTGATTTAATATATAGAATCATAATAATACAAGATAAAGATCTTAAGATCCGGATTCGATTACCCAAATGGACTTTAAGCGGGCGCACGTAGCGCATATGCGCCTGCACAACCTGCATATGCGGGTCATATATGCGCAAATGGCGCATAAAGCATGGCTTCAGGTAATCGGTGCGCTGAGGAGGCCGTTTAGGCATATGCGGCTGCATGGACCGCTTTCATGAACAGAGCTACCAAGCAAGGGTGCAGACTACAAGGAGTGTGCTATTTTACTTCCTTGGTCAAGGCGTCACCTTTGGCTTTATTGCACAATTAAATATTACACATTTGATTGGAAGAAATTTAAAATAAAATATATGTTTAGGCTCATGACATGATTTGATTGTATTTACTTTTTTTGCTAATATTTTTTTAATTTTCTTTTTTCTCAGACTCCTAGAAAGCCAGTCTTAAATCAAGTTGGTTGTAGAAAGCTCATCGCTTTCATCAGCTGCTTATCCATATCCTTTATTTCTTTGTGTGTGCACTTTGCATGTGTCCGACTAGTTTTTTTGAAACATACTGGCGATCATACGGTCAAGTAGCATACTATTATTATTTCCAACCTGAATACACATGATGTCTGGTGTTGTTACTTAACGTCGTAGTAAACACAAGAGGCTTGCTCATGCGTGCCCAACAATCCAGTGTCAAAAATCCCGAAACTAAGAGGGAATCTGGCCCCGCCCAAAGTTCCCAAAGGTCAGCTTCTTTCAAGAAAGGCCTCCCATGACATACAAAATGCAATGACACGTATGGTTCCTGATCTTCTTACAGTCAAGTTTTCTAGTTTAAGGCTGTTTTACTGGATCCATTCTCATTTTTGGTTTATTTCTGATATATTGCAGCCCATGCTCCACAGAATGAAAGTAGAAAAGACACACCCATTAAAGATAAGAAAACAAATTCAGCAAAATCAGCGGGTCTTATTGAACGAAACATGGTTAGATGTGTTTGCTTTTCCTCCATTTTCCGACATCAGATTGTAAGTGTGGAAAATGCATAGAATGATCTAGACATTTAGTATGCTCTATCCTTTTTCACGAGCCTCTTTGAACTAATTTTAGCCTACTCTGTATATAAATGCGACATGCTCAAACTTGGGTGGGTACCCCCTTCGGAAATTTGATTAGTGAAGGCTTTTATGTGCACATATTAATGCCATTATATACTTAATGCTCATGTAGCTTAACTTTTGTAATCACCTATTTTCCAAATGCTTAGGTAGTACATAGTGGCAGCATTTCGAGTTTACATCCTCGACCATGCATGGCTAGTGAATGTTATAGCACACCTGGTCCAGTTGGTCATGACAAACTTTCAACATCTTTGCTTGGTGCCAGTAAAGGTTGCGAGAATTCTCCTTCGAAATGCCCTGTGAAACCATCTGCTTTGCGGAGGCCTTCACCATCTATAGGATTTTTGGTGCAGATGTGAATTATGTTGAATGGATCCATTACCGTATACTGCAATTATTTAAATTATCGTTAAGGAAATTCTTTATCTTTGCTGAATGTGGACTACACTGACTTTTTCAGGGAAAGTCAAATTCATCACAGGCCAGCAATTCCCAGAAACATGCTAACATGAAAATTGAACACAAATCCAGACAATGAGAGATGCTTTCATCCACATTTAGAAAGACCAGAGAGCAAGCTTGTGAAATCTGGCCCAGTTTTAATGAGAAAGGTGCCAAGGGCTCGAACAAACGAATGCACAGAAAATGTTAACAGAAAACATCTCTCCGGTCCATCTGATATCTGTTTTGATTCTAAATCTGCCACGGAAGCAGTGATTGATACAAATCAATCAAAGGAGGTGACTGAATCTGCTGATTACGAGATACCTTCTTGCCAAATGGAGAATATAACAGATTACAAGATGACACGTGAATCTTGTGAAGATGTCAACGACAAGGTTAAGGCTTGTGGGTATTTCTGTTGCTGTAAAACCTAACAAACATTCTCCAAAAGTCGCAAAAGAGTGATGAAAGTTCTGGATGTGAATTTGTTGAAGATGTCAACGCCAAGGTTAATGCTTGTGGTTCTGCTGATGTAAAACCAAACAAATTTTATCAAGAAGTTGCGAAAGGCTAACGAAAGTTTTGGAAGTTCAGCTTTGCATTCTTCTGTAGATAATAATAGCCATGTTGAAAACATGGATGCTAGATCAGAGATTTCGGAAACTTGCATTAAAATTGTTTCCACTGGTTTACTGGAAGAATGCGCAGCACTTAAATCTGTTCCTGGAGTACACGGATCTTTCTCTTGCGGCTCATCAAATGGAGTACATTTCTCACTGGATGATAACCAGTCTGACATGGAAATAAAACTTGAAACAGATGATGGGTTGATTGCTGCAGGTCTTGATATCACTATTGACCAGAGTGAGGATAGGGCAAACTCTTTTTTGACTCGTAACAATGAGTTTACAACTTGTCAGGTACAATGTCCAAAGCCAAAAATGACATCCCCTAAAACCAGTGGTCATGCTCCTTCCCGAACAATCATATTCTTCTCCATCCAATGGTTATTCTAATTTCACCAGCACCACCGCAAACAAGACGAAAAATATCATTTCTGAAGCAAGGGGGGATCCACTTGAAGAGTACGTACAAACATTTCTTAGGTTATCTCTTATACTTGCCACATGGTTCTTTATAACCTGTGTACTTTATCTTACTTTTAATGAAAATTGAGGTAGAATGCACATTTCCCATTGTGCACCCTGTTATTTCTAAAAAAAGAGCTATGTTTGATTAAACACAATTATCAAAAGCTTACATGCATCTGTTGACATTGCAGAAAGGATCGAGCAACCAACATATCAAAAGAAGAAATAGTTAAATTACAATCTCAGCTAAAAGCTGAGCCCTTCTCAGAAGAATGGATAGCAACTTTAGAATCATTTGGAGAGGTAGATGATCTCTTACTTGTTTTTGCACTTGTTCAAGTTTAAGTGTATTGTTTTTATTTAATTGCTTATTTAACTCAATAGGAGCAAAATGATTATTTTTCTTGAGTTGTTAAATGCATCGTTAACTGAATTCATGGCTTGGGTTTTGGATGCCAATTCATCTTCCTCGTTTAGCTGAAGTAAGATATGCTTAGTTATCAAGAGGAGCAGTATTGTCATGCTATTGAAAATGATTGAAGATGCCATAAAGAGAGGGTATTGTGTCAATAGAGGGAAATTGATCCCTCTTTAAATGACAAAGAGGATTTAACCCACCGAGAAACTTGTAGGCATGCCACTTAGCACATTTCTGGACTTGCTCAATACAACAAGCAAGTCGGAAGACTCCTAGTTCCTTATAGAGACCCGTTATTAAAGTATTGCACCGAAGGTGAGTAGAAAAACCCTCTTTATCAGATAAGGATGATTCGACCCATCAAGAAATTTGTAGGCAGGCCAGTTAGCTCATTTCTGGACGCGCTCGGTACAACAAACAAGTGACAGAAGTCCTAGTTCCTTATAAAGACCCATCATTAAAGTATTGCGCACAATAGTAGAAGCTCCATGACTAGTTTACGAAATCCGTATATAAACATCTATGAGGCATGATGTGGTCGTTTGTGAAAGCAAACTCGAGCCATCTCCTCCTGCATCTCCTTGGCATTCTCTCTTTATAGGAGATTCACCTCTATTGATTGCTCACCACTATTTGCGAAAATATGAAATACGAAATGCGCAGTCAAGAACAACAACAAAGCATGATTTATCATGGACCCTACTATCTAAAGAAGAAGATGAAATCATCGGAGAAAGCCTAAGGGGTAGGTTTTATATTCAATTATTCTTAATGAGAACATGGTGAGTGGGGTTCTATATATAGCCCAACCGATTCGATCAAATTCCACCATTCATTTACGTGGGACTGAAAAGCTCCTCCTCAATCTGCCCAATGGCATAATTCTCTTGACACTCCCCCTCAAGCCGGTGAATTGGGATGCTCAACTTGGATAATAGAAAACTAAGTACCCATAGGCCGAACATGTAACTTAAATACATCTCAAAATCAAAATTGCACCTCTTGTACTTGTGATGTGGGAATCTGCAACGCTGATGTTAGGCTCTTGAATTCACCTGGATACTAAAGATTGAAGTGAGACTCTTCAACGAAGACATATGTGAGGGATTCAACGAAGACCTATAAGAGTGAGTGATTGAATTCTCTTGATACTAAAGGTTGATTTAAGAAGGGGAGCATCTGCCGTATAAAAAAAGGGTGAAAAAAAGGGAGAAGACTGTAAGTTCCAAAGAGAGGAGAGAGAGAAGGAAATGAAAAGTCATGAAAAAAATGAGAAGTGAACACTTTATTTTTAAAAAATGTGTGATTTTTTTGAAAAGGTGCGTAAATAAAAAAGCCGTACTCAAAAGATTTGCAAAAAAAAGAAGGAACGGAAAGCCGAAATAAAAAGTTTGAAACAACTTTAAAAAATGTTAAAAAATTGTGAAAAAATGGCAAGAAAAGCCGAAAAATGACGTCAGCATTTGTGATATTTTATTGTCTCCCCATTTTATTGTCTTCTCCCAACTTAGTCGATGTCTATTTTCCGACAAGTGTGGGAGAAAGGGGGAGTATTGTGTAGAGTTACAAGTCCGAGTCAGATCCAGATTCTCTAGACTCTAGACTCCAGGCCATCATGATTGTTCAGACTCTACAGTTCGCAGATGAAGATTTCTCCAGTCGCAGTTTCAGACTGGATGGTCAGATTCTGAGTTATCAGTTTGACTCACGCTCCGGCCCTGTCGTCCTCCTCACTTGCACGACATGAGAAGCAACGTCCTCGACAACAACCGACAGTTGTGCTCGTTAAGTTGATATTGTCCGTAGTGTCCTGTAGCGTGAGTTGAGATTTCTTTCTGTTTGTCAAGTTGAGCATTGCATGCTCCGGCTTGAGGGGGAGTGTTGGAGTATTTAGTTGTGCGCCTCTTATGTTGTAGATGGGTAAATGGATACCTTCAGGATCCATTTACCTCATCTAGTCTTTTTTTTAAGTCAACCTTATCCAATCTTTAATCCCGCATCTACCAGTTTGGAGATGTGGAGACTCATTGGGGGCTATATATAGACCTCCACACCCATTGTATCCATTGAGAAAAAGCAATGAATCATATGACCCTTTGAGGCCTTTTTCCGTGGTTTCATCCGCTCCTTAGGGAGTACGGTTACACGTAAAATCTTGTTCTTCATGTTTCATATTTCTGTTCTTTATGCTCTGTTTATCATTTCGCTTCCGCATTCCTATTTTTCTAACAATACCAATATATGAACATCTGAACAAAGAGCTTCTTTCACGAAACCATTGCAATGGGTCTCTCTCAAAGGGAGCCTCAAACCCGACCTCTCCCTTTCTAAGAGGAAGAGATCTTTGCGATGGAATCCTATGGATCACCTGAGCCAATTTCACAAGTCTTTGTTGAACGTGATCAACATTCAAAAATTTCAAATTCTAAGCCCAAACACGTGTATGAGGTTCTGTGTCGGCACATACAAATCGTCAAGGTATTCTCTAATACCCCCCAATCTCCATATCTCCCATATCCATGAGGGCGATACAAATTCCATCAAATCCCCCATTTCTTCTCATCCGCATTTTTCAATCTTTTTTCCGCCATTTCTTGAATAGTCCCACTTTTTTTATCATTCACTATTTTATTCATTTTTCCAACACTTTTCTATAACTTTTTTTGAATCCAACAAACATTGGCCCTATTTTTTTCAAATACAACAAATATTTCCACAGTTCTCCCTCTCTCTTTTTTCCTTTCCTTTTTCATTAATCATCATTTTAAACCCTTTCTTCCCTTTTCTTCCATTCTTTTCTTCCTTTTCTATAATAAGCTTGGTCCATCGGGTCCATAAGAAGTAAATAAACAACCAACCTCTTCTTTTTTTCTTTTTTTGATGTTCTTTTCTACACAACTTTGTCTCCTCCCCCATTTCCGTTTCTTTCTTTTTATTTTTTGGACTAGAACAATGGAGCTAAATAAATAGCCCCCATGCACATTGGATTCTGGAATGGGAGTTTAGTTCCCTACTTCTTTCTATTTGCCTGGGCTTTATGGATATATATGGAACCCATTTCTGTTGTGGAACCACATACTGATGGAAGCTTCAGAAGGATTCCATTTTCGTTGGAAGTACGCTGTCGTCCTATCGTGGCGGTCACATTCATCGACTGCTATAGTTTGCGACGACCACCACCTTCGCAATACTACACGGGTTCATCATCCGTCATCGTTCAACCTTCTCCATATGGAGCATCTTAACCTTGACATGGAGTTTTTTGTCGTCACCTTCATGCACCGGAGACTGTGCGCATGCTTCAGTCCATCGAATATGCCTTGCAGAGGAATAAGAATTGGCATGATACCTATGAAGGGTGTTGGAGTATTTGTTATGTGTGCCTATTGTGTGTAGGAGGATACCCACCTCCAGTTGTTTAGTCCCACATCTACCAGTGGTGGGACTTGGAGGCTCTGTGGAGGCTATATAAGGAGCCCCAGACCTCCTGTATCAGATGAGAAAAAGCAATGCATAACATGCCCTTTGAGGGCTTCTCCCGTGGTTTCATCCCCGCTCCTTACGGAGTAGGGTTCCACGTAAATCATGGTGTTCCCTGTTTATCTTTCTGTTCTTTTGCTCTGTTTATCATTCCGCTTCCGCTTCCTATTTTCTAACATGGTATCAGAGCGGGTTCGATTCTCGAGATTTTCATATTCTCATTTCTGTTCGAGATTCGATTGTAATGGCTTGTTTTGTAAGATTTATAAGGTGAATATGTCTTGTTCCTGTTCGGGAGTTTGTTCAAGATTTCTGTAGATGGAGTTCTTCTCTGCCTATCCCCAGGCATTCGAGATGATCCAGACTTCGATCATGTTTTCTCTCAAGTTATGGTTCCCGGCGGATCCAAGAGTCGGTGAGCCTCAACATCTCTCCGCATCCACAACGCGGCAACGACTAGGCGATGACAACCCTAGGCGCGCATCCCGTGCCCTAGGCGGAGTATCATCTCCACCTCCAGCGTGCAAAGCCGCTCCTGGCGGTGCCGCCAAAGCTCGCTAAGGGCTCGCATCTTCTTTCCAGACTCTAGGATCAAACGCGCATGCGACGCATTATGTAGCCCTCCTTTGCGTGGCGGCGAACTCCGAAGGCGGAAGATACCAGCTGCATACGACAGTGCAGTCCACTAAGCTAGCGCCCCCATGCGACGCTCCAGGCGTTTTTCTCCTCCATCGCACGAAGCTCCTACGCCGAACCCTCAGGCGGCGGCGACAACCTTTGGCGCGTGCATCTAGGCTGCCAGGCACATCGCGCACCATCGCTTCACCGCAAGCAAACGACCCTCGCGATCCTCCTCCCTCGTGCAGAAGGCACGAGGCCTCCTCTCTCTCCTGATCTCAGCGGCGATGCCCTCTAGGCGGCGGCCCACCTCGCAGCAGCTGAAGAAGAACCCCCCTTCGGGGGCGGCGACATTACAAAGGGGGTTCCCACAACGAGAACCCTAAGGGCATGTTTGGTTACTGGGTTGGACTGGGTTGAGTTGGGTTGGGGTGTCCTCCTGTGAATAGTAGTTGTTTGGAGGGTTGGGATGGTTGGGACGATAATTGTGATGTAATGTGACATTGATTATGTGTTATATTAACTTTTTTGATGACTATAACATGTTTTTTATGTTAATAAGTGTATTTGAACAAGGTTAAAAACAATTATACCAAAGAAATTGTAGGGTCAATACAAGTATTCCCAACCCAGGAATGCGGGGTTGGAGACAGGGATATGCCAGGGTAACCTCGGGGTGCCCTGGCAACCAAACAGACCCTAAAGGGTAGCGGGCCCCTTTATAAAAAAATGCTTGTAAAGGCCCAAGTGGGCCGAAGTTATTTCAAAAGAGAAAAGAGAGAGAGAGAGAAGAGGGGTGAGTTTGATTTAAATAAAAAAGGGGGAAGTTTGAAAAAAAAGGGGAAGAAAAGTCGCAATATTTAAAAAAAGGAGGCAAAGGCATTTGTTGGACCCTATTTGGGTCAAGTTTAAAAAAAAGGCACGTACAAGAAAAAGCCGTACGCAAATTGCAAAAAAAAAGAGAAGAAGAAAAGCAAAAAAAATGAACGGCTTATGTGACAGCTATTACAAAAAAAATTAGCCAAAAAAAATTTGAAAGAAAAAGCCAAAAAAAAGTATTTGGCTTATTTGGTTTACCCCTGTTTATCTTGTCTTCTCCCAACTTTGTCGATGCCATTTTCCAACTAGTATGGGAGAAAGGGGGGAGTATTATGTAGAGTCGCAGGTCCTGTTGCAGATTCAGATGACAGATTTAGATATTCTCCAGACCAGCCGATTTCCAGACTCTACGAGATTTTTTTCAGACTCGACATCCAGATATTTTCCGAGTCTACAGTTCACGAATGCACATGTATGCGATCTTCAGTTTCATGGTCCTCATCATTCTTCTTGTTTTGTCGGCCAAAGTTTTCATGTGGTATCATAGATACTCCAGAGTAAAGCACCATTCTCTGAGCCAGATGGGAGAGACCCGGTTCTCCGACGAGGAGACTCTGGGCGCAATTTCAGACTCGATGGTCATGGTCTCAGTTAACTCACACTCCAGCCCGTTCGTCTTCCTCACCTGCACGGCATGAGAAGCAACGTCCTCGACAACAGCAGTTGTGCGCGTTGGGTTGATATTGTCCATAGTGTTCTGTAGCGTTGAGTTGAGTCTCCTTTTGTTTGTCCAAGCTGAGCATTGCATGCTCTTATGTGCGCCTATTGTGTTGTAGGAGGGTAAATGGATCCCTCCAGGATCCATTTACCCCGTCCAGTTGTTTAGTCCCACATCTACCAGTGGTGGGACTTGGAGGCTCTGTGGATGCTATATAAGGAGCCCCAGACCTCCTGTATCAGATGAGAAAAAGCAATGCATAACATGCCTCTTTGAGGGCTTCTCCCGTGGTTTTATCCCGCTCCTTACGGAGTAGGGTTCTACGTAAATTCATGGTGTTCCATGTTTATCTTTCTGTTCTTTTGTTCTGTTTATCATTCCTCTTCCGCTTCCTATTTTCTAACAAAGGGCAAGTAATACGCGTCGTTTCTATCACCTACCTTGTATTGTCAACGCTTTCGGTGGCATGTTCCTTCTTCATCAGTAGTTGCATGTCTTTCATTGGGCCTCTTCGTCACCATTGTGCAGAGCCATTGGTTGTCTTCACATTCTTGTTATTGCTCGTTGCATTACAATGCTCTTCAGGGTCATAACTAGGGTTCAAAGGAAGGTTTTAAAAACCAATCCGAACATTAATGCGGTTAGTATCGATTATGGCCTTTTACGATTAGACAAACGGGATCGATTGGTCAAGCTGGTGATGACACCAACATTTCATAAAAATGAAAAAAAGCGAACCCTTATATTATCGATATAAAGCTCCGTTCATATGGTTAAGCACATTGAATCGAGCTTGATTGATATTTCATATAAATAAATATGCATTATGTTACATCATCTATCGAAAAGATTTTGTGATATTCATATTCTACATTTATTTGATATCTATTTTTTGAAATACTATTAACATAATAATTGGTTACACGATTTGCCAACTTGTTGCTTCTCATAGTATGATGGTGACAACTTTTGTTTAGTATGCAAACATCATTTATTGCTGGTGGAAGGTGACAACATCACGCACATGGTCGGAAGAGAGAGGCGATGCTTGTGAGGAAGGAAGGGATGGTTAACATTGGGTTGTTGACACACTTTCTCTCAAAGTCAAAAGAATGAAAGCATTGGAAATTGTTATGGAAACTTAAGTAGGAGAGGAGGCTCACATTAGGGGAGATATAAAATAAAATAGAGTCAAAGGAGTATAATACCGAGAGTCAGGATGAAACTAGAATATGAATACTTTTTAAGAATTTGTACTTATTTAAAAATTATTTTTTGTTAGTAAAAATGGATGGTTGATCGGTGGTTTCATTCAAATGATTCAATCGAATCAAGTGGGCTAACCTTGTTTTGATTGATTTCAATTTTCTATGTAAAACCAGGTTGGTTCGGTTCTTCCTTGCGATATTTGGTTTAACTGGTTGAATCGAGATGGTCCGGTTTCACCCTTTTTTTAAAGAATGGTTCACTTCTATTTTTAAAATCACGGTTTAAAAAACCCTTAAACTTGTACCATGAGAGTGGTGCTTTATTGCCTTTTGCTTTCATGCCGAAACCCATTATTGTCATCTCTTCTTTGAGTGTCACCTCTTCTTCGAGACTGGTGTCCTCAATGTTGCCTTAGGTCGCAATTAGGGTTGTTGTTGCGATACCCTTATCATTACAAGGGTTGTTCTGATATAGTTATTCCTTTGATGCCAACAAAATTCAAGAATAATATCCCGGAGCTAACCTGGAGATCATAGATAAAAATAATAACAAAAAATGAGTATTGTAGATAAGTCCAAAACTAACTTGCTCTAATACCATGTGAAAATATGAAATACAAAATGCAGATCAAGAAAAATAAGAAGACATGATTTACGTAGAACCCTACTCCCTAAGGAGCGGGATGTAACCACGTGAGAAAGCCCCAATTGCTACAAGGTTTTCCTAAAAAAATCAGTTGATTACAAGGTATGTGTTGCTTTACATATAGCTCCACCAACTCAATCAAGTCCCACCATTCGTCCATGTGGGGATAAAAAAACTGCATTTTTATCAGTTGTGCCCCTATGAGATATTGCAATATTAGTTATGCCCCTCCTTTTTTGCGAATATCAGTTCTGCCCCTGACTTCTTCCATAATGATCACTTATGTCCCTCGGGTTAGTTGTTGTTCGTCCCCAACACAAGCAGACGTTAACTTTGGGGATACAAGGTAAATTTGATAAAAAATAAGGGTTAAACAGTCTTCCTCCCACTCCTACCCCTGTCCCCTTCCCCTCATCTTCCTCCACCCACCCCATCCTCCACCTCACCTTCCAGCCCCTCCTTCGATGACAACCGCCCTCCCATTTCGGCCCCTTTTCGTCCTCCGACCACCCCATCCTCCTCCGAATGCCCCTCCCTTTCCAGCTCCTCCTCCTCCGCCCCATCCTCCTCCTCCCCTTTCAACTCCCTCCTCCAACGACCGCCCTCCCCTTCAGCTCCTGCTCCTCTGCCCCATCCTCCTTTTTCGATCGACCCTCCCCTTCCATCCCCTCATCTGTCCCATTCTCCTCCTCCGACTTCTTGAGATAGAAGGGCATCTCCATAAGGATGTTGCAGGGATGCTAATCGGTTCTTGAATGATGGTGTTGGTTTGTGTTCTTATTCAAGAGGTAGTTGAAGGTGGTGTGATGCACGATGCTTTGCTATTGCATGCTATGAAACGATGGTGATTTTCTTGATTCTCATATTCGAAATGTGGTTTAGAAGGGGACTTAGATCCAGAATCTTGTAATATTATGATTCTATTCCTTTCGCAACCCTTAAGCGAAGGTATAAAGACCCTCCTCGCCAGCAATCATAACACACGAGATGGGTACCTGATTTGATGGTGCTCTGTGATCGAGACCCGCAAGTGACGAGTTTGCTCGAGTCTCGAGGACTCAGCAATGGCATTGGGGCATAAAGAAGAAAATTGGTAGAGGAGCTCATGTAGAGCCCATTGTTCGAGCCGCCTATCCCTTGCAGGTACCCGTTGGAAATTCGAATTGTTGTCAGTCTTCAACCTCACACACATCGATGCCCTGGCACCATAGAGATAAGGATCGAGGAGGAATTCTCCACAAACCACGTTGGACAACCCACTGTCGCCCCATCTTGAACTCATGGGCATGCTCGAGCCATCCTTACCCATGCCATTGCTGGTAGTACTCTCTTGTTAGAGCTACTTCCGACCCTTGTTTTGCTCCTATTGTATGCCTCACAATGAAAGGGGGGGAAATCATTGCCATGAGATAGATCGAAAGAGATCTCAACAAAACCGTTCAAGGTGTAAAACCTTCACAACCACTGATCACACCTGGTCGAGCGGAGGTGGAGGAGGTTAGGGGTAGTGGGGATGGACGACAGAGTTAGAGAAAAAAGGGGCTGGAGGAGCTTGTCAGCACCGTTGAGGAGGGGACGATGGAGGAGGATGAGTTGGGGGAGGAGGTAGGTGTTTATTTTTCTGTTATGTCCCTCCTAACTACACTATGGTTTGAATAAACCATGATTTAGTTCAACTAATTGACATCTAGACTAACATAAGAGCACAAGTGATAATTGTGGAAGAAGTCAGGGCAGAAATGATATTCCCAAAAAGGGAGGGGCATAACTGATATTGCAATAACTCAGTGGGGCACAACTGATAAAAGTCCTAATTAATTCCCACTCAATCGTCCCAATTATGCAGTCCTCTCAATACTATTAAAGGGCTATTTTATCGATAATTGTCCTATAGACAAGTACTATACTCCTTATCGGTCTCTTTGAAAAGTGTCTTCATAAGGATGCACATCTTCCAGCTACTAATAAATACCTTGAATGCTCGAGATCAGAGTGCATACTTCTTTGCCCATTTCGACTTTATAGATGTTCGTTGTGCAATATGGAGGAGGTCGACACGAGAGGCTTCATCTCTAGAGGAGTAAGAGAAGTTTTCTAACGTATTAATCAACCATACTTTAGGAGATTTATCTGAGATATTAAGATTGCAACCATAGAGAAGATTGATATATATATATATATATACGAGTTTAAGAGAGTTCTGCACATATTTACTCATGCAAGGTGTACATCCAAGACTCACACATACAAGGATAGTGGCATTGTTGGGAAACTAACAGTTGCGGTGGCATTATTGTGAGATGGTGATGGTGTTGCTGCTAGGAATACATTCGTATTGTGGCGATGGAGCCGCTGGTTGGGTTGAAATGGGGGAGATACTGGTAGGACGACATCGACAATGTTGCTAGGTAAGCATGCACCAACAATGTGTAGTTGGGCCTCCTTAACATGGAGAGAAAAGAGAAAGGGGCTTTCGTTTTTTTGAAGCAAAGGAGGAAACCTTGGTTTTGGCAGAGAAAGAAGGAAATGGCAAGGAGGTTATAAATGAATCTCTCTAATGGTCTGGTGGTAGAAGTGGTGGGCTTACATTCTAAGGACCATGGTTCAACCCCACCCTCCCTGCTTAACTAGAAAAAAAGGAGGTTATAAATCATTGGTCTATTACAATTGTTGTGATATCGCATGAAAGGGAGAGAATAAATTGTTTATTTATGTAGTCTCGAGATCCTATAGAGGTGTCCTAAGGTTAATGTGAAGATTATATTCTATAATGAGATATAAAATTGAATAAGCTATAATAAAATATCTATTTTTAATTGTCACCATTACCATCCCAACCTATTTTTTTGGCAAAAAATGTGTTGGATTTTTTTTTCCAATTTCAATTCATCTTATGGATCTGTAAAGTATCCATGAGGCATTCTATGCTCTATGGATCTGAATGTTGGTTCGTGAACCATAGACATGTGCATAGAATGACAGTAGCAGAAATGAAAATGCTAAGGTGGATGTGTCATCATATACGAAAAGATTGGATTCGGAATTATGCGATCAAAAGGAAAGTTGGTGTAGCTCCGATAGAGGATAAGATGAGAGAAACCCGCTTAAGATGGTTTGACCATTTGTCAAGGAGGTTTGCTGACGCGAGATTTGGGATGTTGATGATCCAGCTAAGAGAGGACAAAGAAGGCCCAAGAAGTGTTGGAATGAGACTATCTGAAGGAATTTTAGTTGTTTGGATCTAAGCCGAGAATGACCCAAGATAGATTTGAATGGAAGCAAAGAATCCATGTAGCCGACCTTGCTTAATATGGAAAAATGCTTTTTTGTTGTTGTCCAATTCGTCTTATATTATCTATCTCATGATCATGCATTTCTTCTGTGAATCTATTTTTTTAACTAGAAAGAACTAAAATTCAGTTTAAAGACAACAATAGATAATACCTATAAAACCTATGATACAAGAATAATCGGCCTTTTCCCACTTTAAGAATGCTTGGCATCATATATTCATTGCCTTCTTCTAGATCTACCACACGAACCTATAAATGATGAAACCAAAATTGCATCGAAGTAAAAAGTCATGCTAAGGCATGGAACTTCAGATTTACCTATATAGAAGTTTTTTTTTCGAGTCAGCTAGAGAGGGGCTTGGTATTAGATAAAAAAGGGCTACATCGAGTCCAAAGACCTGTACTGTTGACTTGACTTGTTCAACGAAGGAAACGATTACAAAATCTTGTTTTGGAGGATTCCTGGGTCCCTTTTCTGTCATCATTCCTCTTTTCTTTTTCTTTTTAATTATGGACAAAATTGATTGATTATTTTCAGTGGGTACTTCTGTTTTGACCTTTATTGTGACTTAGCTTATCTTTTGTTTATTTGTTTTGCAGGATATTTTGGAAATGAAGACAGGCGTAGTTCAAAATTCTCCCAAAGAGAAAATTGTTCCGGAGCCCAGTCCTTGGTCTCCGGTATTTCCCTTGTTACCCTCTGTATTTGCTATTTCTTCTGCTTCTAAGAACTTTTCCCTTGTTTATCTGCATTAACATTGACATTTTCAGCTGTTGCCATTACATGAATAGTACTACTGCCATCCAGGTAGTATTAAGTTTTATGTACAGCCACGTGGTTTAAGTTTGATATCATATTGAGGATGTCAGTGCAACTTCCTATGGTTTACTGAATATGTGGCCCTTCCAGTATTTTCATCTTCATCTGTGTAGGGTGGTGGTATGCCATCATGAATCTCATAACTCTAGACATTTTGCTGCTGATATATAATACCGAGTAAAATATAAAAGGGGTCTCTTGTCATAGGATTGTAAATGGAAACATGGTCGTAGCTCTGATTAAATTTTGTTTATTTAAACATTTCACCTTTTCCATCTTTATGTGCAAGTGAAAGCTATTATGTGGAATCATTTGAAAAGTTTTCTTTAAAATTGTTTTTCTAACTCATATCCCTCTCCATTAACACCATGCCGCCACCTCCCATGATCCGCATTATCTGATCTTGTAGTGATATCAGCACTATGCCGCTCCCCCTGCCATCACATTCTATAAAAAATAGTTCCTAAGAAAACATTCTATATAAAATACGTGAACCATTCTATATAAAAGACTTAGGATAAAGAGTGATCCCTACATTTTACAAAAAATAGTTCCTAAGAAAACATTCTATATAAAATACGTGAACCATTCTATATAAAAGGCTTAGGATAAAGAATGTTCCCTATAATTCCAATTGCCTTGATTATCCTTTCAAGAAATCCATATATAACCAAATTCCGTGATAAAATGTTGCATGTGCCATGTTTATTTTATGATTACTCCATGGTGAACTTGACAACAACTTCAAGATGGTGAATGGGCAATGGATGCCATGTTTCTTCTCTCATGATCTTGTAGTGATATCAACACCATGCTGTGGAAAAGGTAAAAAGTTTGTGATTAGGAGATGTGTGTGAGAGATGCATGTGTGGATGAACAATGGATGCCGTGTTTCTCCTCTCCACTTTCGGAGCAACGATTCGGTGAATTAATGCAGATGTTGGAGCAGATGATGTCTACATCTTAGCCTACTGATGGGTGGGACCACTGGATTTAGCGAGATGGTTTCTTCTCCATGAGAAATGCCTACAGGGTTCTCACGAGTGACGATGGGGATTTGGACTCTGTGCTATATGTGTGCCATTGAGGAGGAAGATCTGAACCATCTTTTCTACTCTGCACGACTTTGGGAGATTTGGGCAGAGAGGAGCATTTCGTGGGTGGTCCTTTCTTCCTATTAAAACTTTTGGGGCCCCCTGGTTGCCAACCAATTCAGATCTATGACGGAGCTACGACTCCCAATCTCGGTGATCTTGGTGATTTGTCTCTCGTAATGGTTTTTTTTAATTGACATATGCTAACGCATATAGTTGTTTCTGTGTCTCTCTCTGTTATTTCTATTTTTCAGTTGTATGCTTTATGTAATTTACCCATAGACTACTCTCCTATATAAGAGAGCCTAGGGTTTATGGAATAAACATCTCGTTCATTTTTCCCAACATGGTATCAGAGCGACGGTCCTAGACCGGAGTTCTCGAAACCCTAACCCTACCCTACCCCACCCGTCGACCTCTCTTTCTCTCTCCCTCTCATCGGCGCCGCCGGGGCTCATCATAGCCGCACCAGCACCCCCGTGCACTGCTGCTGCTGCTCTTGCGCTCCCTGTGCGAGTGCTCTAGCGCTCCTGCGCAAGTGCTCTGCGCACTGCGCGCTGCGCCTCCTCCGCCCACCGCGCGCGACTGCGCCTCTCCTGTGCGCTGTAGCCCCCTGCGCTGTAGCCCCCTGCCCTCTGCGCTGCGCCTCCTCGCCTGCCTGCCTGCGCGCTAGCCCTCGCCTGCGCGCTAGTCTTCCGCGCGCCGCGCTCTTCGCGCGCGATCCAGCAGGCGTCTGCTCCTGTTACTGCGCGTGATCTCTGCGTGCTCCCAGTTGCGGGTGCACGTGATATCTGCGCGCGTACGCGTGTGCTGAGTCCTAAAGCGTACACCGCCATCTACATGGGTTTAGTTGCGTGAGGTCTACACATGCAACTAAACCCGTCTATGTCCTTGTAGACGAATTTCATCTTCTGTCAATCGCTCCAGTCTTCAGTCTCCAGTATGTCAGAAAGCAAGGCGGATATCCCATCCATTGGCGCCTTTCGTGGTCCAGCGCCTATTGTAAAGATGGACGGAACAAACTATGAACTGTGGGCTATGCAGTTCATGAGCATGATGAAGTCAACGGGGAAGAAGCACATTCTTACCGAACCAGAGCATGCTGAGAAGACTGGAGCCAATGCCTCTTGGGAGGCTGATGATGCATACGCCAAAGTTTGGCTATCTGGTACGTTGGCAATTGAGATTGCCAATGACATTCTACATCAACCCACGACCAATGATATGTAGGACATTTTGGCGGCTACATATTCGCAGGCAAAGAATGGGACAAAGATTCTGCAACTCCAGCATGATATATTCACCATAAAGCAGAATGGTCGCCCTCTACATTCTCTCTACACATCACTGAGAGGGATGTTCGAGAAGCTCTATAGTTTCATGCCTTTAACATCCACGCCAGAACAACAGAAGACATATAGGAACGCGACTATGGTGGGCGTGTTCCTTGCTGCACTCGATCCAGAGTATGAGGCGGCACGATCCTAGATCTTGGCCGACTCTACTATTCCTCATGTCACACCCCCAAATTCTGTGATCGAGAATGATCGTGCAGACCCGGTAGCGGATGCTCGAGAATGATCGATGGAGCTTAGGACTTCAGGAGGAGTCCGAAATGCGTGGATATCAGGGAGGTTATCCACGAGAGTCTGGAGGCTCTACCGTACGTGACAATAGAGAAGCGTCACACAGGACACTAGCTCGGTAGCAGAGTGTTGTGGTGCTAGTAGCAGTGCGAGCAGCGAGTACAGGCAGCAGTGCAAGACATGACGATGGATGCACGTAGCGGTACGTACGCGAGCGCAGATGGGCGGTACGTAGTGAAGCGGTACGCATCGAGGAGCAATGCGGTACGGTCACATAGGCGTACGCACGAAGGCGCACGGTATCGGTATTGATGCGTGGCGATCCAAGGAGGCATGGAGCGTTGCAGGTGCTGAGTACGAGCATTGTCGAGCATGCTCGGTAGTACGCGTACGAGAGTGGTCTGGAGGCCACGATAGCGAAGTTCTGGAGGACTTCCCCTTAGCATACAGAACGCTAAGGAAGGGTTTACCGCACGAGGGTCTGGAGGCCGCGGGTTCCCTTATGGCACAAAACCAAGTGTTTGGTGACACTTGGTGAATTATGGCAAAGCTGCATCAGCAGGGCGTTGGAGCGCATGCGTGCTGGTGACTGGGCGGTTGACTAGGCGTCGACCGTGCGGAAGACGAAAGGACTACAAGGGAGCCGAAGAGACGAGCAGACGAAGAGTTGCTGAGGAACGCGAAGGGTTGTCGAAGAACTCGAAGGGTCTCTTGTGTCTTTATGTGTCATTATTGTAGATGTAATAATGAGTGTCCCTTGGGTTGCCTTGAGTCTTGTATAAAAGGAGAGGTGGTGACTCATTTGTAAACACAACACAAGTGTAGAGTGTCACCCACTCCAGAGAGAGTTCCCCTTCTAATAAGAGAAGAGCTTTGTGCCCGTGCTTGTGTGATTGTTTGGTTGAGTTCTTGAGCGTTCTTGAGCGTGTTCTTGAGAGTGTTCTTGAGCGATCCAGAGTTCGTGCTCGTGTTTGTGTTGGAAGCGTCGGTGCGCTAGCAAGCAGGAGTATCGAGAAGAGTTGGAGCGCGTCCGTGACCGTTCTACTCGGGAAGGCTGGTTAGCTACGGGTTAGCTAACACCGCACAGGATCGGTCGAAATCGATAGCGGGATTTTGACCCTGTGACAATTGGTATCAAAGCTTGGTTGGTTCCAAGAAGCGGACAAAGCTACGAGCTGTTGTCGGTGCAGACGATCGCGGGAACAAGGATACTTGTTGGTGCAAGTACATCTTCAATCAGCGGAGCGAAGATGGTGGGCGTTACCGATTGCGTAGCAGCATTGGAGCGGGCGATGGCAGAAGTGGAGTCCACCATTGGGACTCATGCCCATCGCATCGACGTCTTGGAGGATCGCTATTCAGAAGGATCGGATGTTGGGGACGAGTCCCAACGCTCAGCGGAGCAGATCAAGTCCTTGGAGGACAAACTGGAGGCGTTCAACATGATGATGGAGGATCTACGCAGCGAGATCTCCCTCATTAAGAAGGCGTTGGCGAACAACGGGAGCTCCACGGAGGTGCAGCGACGCAAGGTACCTGAACCCAAACCCTTTACAGGTACGCGGAGTGCCAAGGATTTGGAGAACTTCCTATGGGATATGGAAGTTTACTTCGAGGCGACCCGGACGAGGGAAGCCGAGAAGGTCGGCTTGGCATCGATGTATATGTCGAGCGACGCCAAGCTATGGTGGAGGAGTCATGCAACAGATAAGGCAAGACCGGAGATATCCAGGTGGGATGATCTAGTCACGGAACTGAAGGCGCAGTTCCTGCCGAAGAACACTGCGTGGATTGCACGGGAGGCTCTTCGACGCCTGAAGCAGACATGCACTGTTCGTGAGTACGTGAAGCAGTTCACGTCCTTGTTGCTGGACATCAAGTGCATGTCAGAGGAGTACAAGCTGTTCAACTTCACGATCGGGTTGCAGAGTTGGGCGCAAGCCGAACTGCGGAGGCAGGGCGTGAAGGACCTGAATTCAGCGATCGTGGTGGCAGATGCGTTAGTCGATTATGGGGCGGCCCAACCAGGCTACAACGCTGAAGAGAGGGAGTTCACCAGCTAGCAGAAGGTACGGTCGAAGGACAAGGGCAAATGCGTTGCCCAAGATCCACCAACGGAGGAACGAGAGTACTCCAAGAAGAAGGAGCAACCCAGGAGCAAGGGATGCTTCATATGCGACGGAGCGCATCGGGCGCGGGAGTGCCCAAAGAAGGAGATGCTCAACTCTCTTCGTACGGACGAGGAAGACGAAGAAGAAGGTGAGGTACGCTTGGGAGCAATCGGTGCTATGCACAAGGTACGCCTCACGATACTTCGAGCTGGAGCTTCGAATTCGGTGGAGCGAGGGAACTCCACAACAAAGAGCTTTGGAGGTACTAAAGCTCGATCGAGGATGCACAGGAGTGCGCAGGTGCGTGCCGAGCACCAACTTGTGTGCTGCAGACACACAACCGAAGCCGCGGATAGGAGAAGATCCGTGCACGAGAAGACGATGCAGAGCTCTGGAAGGCGATGCAGCATGGACAAGGTGCTACACGTCCATGGAGGTGGAGTGGTGATGAACCACACCACCAACGATCTTGTAGGAGGCAAGATACCGAAGATGCTTGGAGCACAGGAGGTGCTCATTTCCCGTGATGCGGGGATGCCCACAGGGAACGATCGAGATCGTCAACGAGCAAGCGTGGAGGTGAGTACTCCACATGTGGAGCAGGAGCTGCCACAAACCAGCGATGGAGCTGTTGTATCCAGGAGGGATGCACTGAAAATGGGAGCTGACGAGGAAGCTCCACTTTTCACGTTGAAGACCAAGTCATGGAGGGACATGGTTCGTGAGAAGACCAGGTGTAGGAAGGGAGGCGGTGCACGCTTGCACCACCCTTCCAATTGAGCAGCATCAGGAGGTGCGTAGCGGATGGAGGATCGTGACGAGACGCCAGCTGAAGAGGAGATGCTCGGTTGAGGACAACCGATTTTTCAGGTGGGGGAGGCTTGTCACACCCCCAAATTCCGTAATCGAGAATGATCGTGCAGACCCGGTAGCGGATGCTCGAGAATGATCGATGGAGCTTAGGACTTCAGGAGGAGTCTGAAATGCGTGGATATCAGGGAGGTTATCCACGAGAGTCTGGAGGCTCTACCGTACGTGACAATAGAGAAGCGTCACACAGGACACTAGCTCGGTAGCAGAGTGTTGTGGTGCTAGTAGCAGTGCGAGCAGCGAGTACAGGCAGCAGTGCAAGACATGACGGTGGATGCACGTAGCGATACGTACGCGAGCGCAGATGGGCGGTACGTAGTGAAGCGGTACACATCGAGGAGCAATGCGGTACGGTCACATAGGCGTACGCACGAAGGCACACGGTATCGGTATTGATGCGTGGCGATCCAAGGAGGCATGGAGCGTTGCAGGTGCTGAGTACGAGCATTGTCGAGAATGCTCGGTAGTACGCGTACGAGAGTGGTCTGGAGGCCACGATAGCGAAGTTCTGGAGGACTTCCCCTTAGCATACATAACGCTAAGGAAGGGTTTACCGCACGAGGGTCTGGAGGCCGCGGGTACCCTTATGGCACAAGACCAAGTGTTTGGTGACACTTGGTGAATTATGGCAAAGCTGCATCAGCAGGGCGTTGGAGCGCATGCGTGCTGGTGACTGGACGGTTGACTGGGCGTCGACCGTGCGGAAGACGAAAGGACTACAAGGGAGTCGAAGAGACGAGCAGACGAAGAGTTGCTGAGAAACGCGAAGGGTTGCCGAAGAACTCGAAGGGTCTCTTGTGTCTTTATGTGTCATTATTGTAGATGTAATAATGAGTGTCCCTTGGGTTGCCTTGAGTCTTGTATAAAAGGAGAGGTGGTGGCTCATTTGTAAACACAACACAAGTGTAGAGTGTCACCCACTCCAGAGAGAGTTCCCCTTCTAATAAGAGAAGAGCTTTGTGCCCGTGCTTGTGTGATTGTTTGGTTGAGTTCTTGAGCGTTCTTGAGAGTGTTCTCGAGCGATCCAGAGTTCGTGCTCGTGTTTGTGTTGGAAGCGTCGGTGCGCTAGCAAGCAGGAGTATTGAGAAGAGTTGGAGCGTGTCCGTGACCGTTCTACTCGGGAAGGCTGGTTAGCTACGGGTTAGCTAACGCCGCACAAGATCGGTCGAAATCGATAGCGGGATTTTAACCCTGTGACACCTCCCATGGTGGAAGCTTTCCATAGACTGAGTCGGATCACAGTTCCTTCCACGGCCACGAATCAGAATACTTCAGCCATGGCAGCCAACAGGGGTCGCGGATTTCATCATCAGGGCCGTGGACGTGGACCCCGTGGAAGAGGAGGCCGCACTCGGCCAACATGTACGTACTGTCATCGCGTTGGACACAATGAAGACACATGCTACTCAAAGCATGGATTTCCTGCATCTGCACGAGTTGCTGAGCAGATAGAGCCTCCATCTGCTGCTATTTTGGATCAGCGGTTCGATGATCTAGTTGCCCGTCTGAGGGGCATTATCCCCCCCATCTGGCCCATCACTTACTACTGAGAGTCAATCTGATGCTGCTTCTTCTGCCTCTGCGTCGACCAGTGCTTCAGGTAGCATACTTGCATTACCAGTAGTAGATCAGATACATTGCCGTGGATTATGGACTCGGGCGCTACACATCACCTATGTGGCGACCAGAGTTTACTTACAGGATACACTCAGATCCCTCCAGACCGAACAATGGTTATTGCCAATGGTACACATTCCCCCATCACTGGTCAGGGGGAGATTAGATTGACATCTTCTATGCAGCTCAAGAATGTGCTACATGCACCTGATTTTTCAATGAATTTGTTGTCAATTAGTCAGATTACGGAGGATCTACATTGTCGGGCAATTTTTGATCCATCTTCTTTTATTTTTCAGGACATCCATATGAGCAACGTGATTGGTCCTGGCTATGAGCAAGGAGGCCTCTACCGCCTGAATCAGACTCCATTCGCTGGAACCTCATCCCTTCCCGCTGGACCAGTATCTCCTTTATTGTGGCATCTGCGCTTTGGACATCTATCGCTTCAGAAGTTGCGTCGTGTGTTACCCCAGAGTCTTCCTCACACACCTATCCAATGTGAGGCGTGTCAGTTGGGAAAGCATCACAGGTCGACCTTTCCCAGTCGTCCAGGTCGGAGTAGTACCTCCAAGTTCGAGTTATTTCATATTGATGTCTGGGGTCTGAGTCGTGTTCCTGATCATCATCATCAGGGACACATATTTTATATAGTGTTTGTGGATGACTTCTCTCGTGTGTCATGGGTATTTTTGATGAAAATAAATCTGAAGCAGGCAATATTATTATCCATTTTCTGAATGAAATTCAAAATTTTTTCTCCACATCTGTGAAGTTTGTGAGAAGTGATAATGCCCTAGAGCTGTGCACTCATGTCCTTGCCAACTATTACTCCTCAAAAGGGATTATTCATCAAACATCCTGTGCTCATACCTCTCAACAAAATGGAATTGCTGAAAGGAAACATCGCCACCTACTTGATGTCACAAGACCACTTCTTATACAGAGTCATGTTCCCTACTCTTACTGGGGTGATGCAGTTCTCACTGCATGTTACCTAATCAATCGTATGCCGTCCTCTGTCTTGGATGAACAGATTCCGTTCTCCCATATCTATCCTGGGAAGGATCTGTTTTCTCTTACTCCCCGTGTGTTTGGTTCGGTCGCCTTTGTCCATCAGTTGTCTCCTGGTACTGACAAGCTCTCTCCTAGGGCTGTCAAGTGTGTCTTCGTTGGGTACTCCAGAACTCAAAAGGGGTACAAGTGTTTTGATCCTCTGCGTCGGCGGTATATGGTCAGTGCAGATGTTACATTTTTTGAATCTGTAATGTATTTTTCAGCCTCAGGTGATCAGCAGCTACCTCCACTACCTACAGATGCCGTATACATGACACCACCACCTCCAGTACCGTCACCACCACCGTCACCAACACCACCACCACCACCACCGCAATTCCCCATCTTACCACTACCGTTCCATTATACCCGCAGGCATCCTCCCGCTCATAGTCATGACTCGTCTCCGAGCTCGCCTATGGTATGTAATGAAGATACTTCTATTGATGGATCTAATGATATTCATGAGCAGGACATGTTGCAGGGGCCAGATGAGGACATAACTGATTTAGATGTTCCTATTGCTATACGCAAGTCGAAGAGGAGTTGTGCTACATATCCTTTGTCAGCTTCTGTGTCATTTAAGCGACTATCTGGGGATTTCAGGAACTTTGTGGTGGCCCTGTCAGCTGTGGATATTCCACGGAATTATCAAGATGCTCTGCAGGACAGTAGATGGCGGCTAGCAATGGAGGAAGAAATGGCGGCACTTCAATCTAGAGGAACTTGGAGTCTATAGTTCCTGTACCTCCAGATGTGACTCCGGTGGGCTGCAAGTGGGTGTTTACGGTGAAGCACAATGCAGATGGTTCTATTGACAGATACAAGGCACGCCTTGTTGCACGTGGTTTTACACAGACATACGGGGTGGACTACCTTGATACATTCTCGCCAGTAGCCCGTCATTCAACTCTCCGGATCTTGTTGTCAGTCGCAGTTAATCGAGAGTGGCCGCTGTATCAGTTGGATGTGAAGAATGCATTCTTGTATGGAGATTTGCAGGAGGAAGTCTATATCATGGAAGGACATATTGATATCGATATCGTTTCGATATCGTGTCGATATCGATATATCGGCGATATATCGCCGATATATCGCCGATATATCGCTATATCTAGGAATCTTTCTGATCGGGATACGGCCTTCCATGGTCTATATGCAACAACCACCTGGTTTTGCTGTTGAGGGGGAGTGTTCCAAGGTGTGCAGACTTCATAAGGCTATCTATGGCCTTAAGCAGAGCCCCAGAGCATGGTTTCAGAAGCTCTCAGACCTCTTTGAAAAACAATGATACAAACGCTCCAATGCTGATCATTCCTTGTTTGTACAGAAGACTTCTAGAGGTATTATTGCAATTATGGTTTATGTAGATGACATCTTGATTACAGGAGATGATGTTCAAGGCATAAAGCAGGCGAAAGAAAAGCTGGGAAGCGAATTTGTCACTAAGGATCTTGGAGTCCTTAGATATTTTCTGGGGCTGGAATTTGCTAGAAATCCGTATGGATTAGTAATGTCGCAGAGGAAGTATGTTACAGATCTGTTGAGTGAAACAAGTATGCTTGGGTGTCGGCCTGCTACGACACCAATGGATCCCAGCATGAAGCTCTATGATGATGACACAGAGGAGGTGGACAGGAGAAGATACAGAGAACTGGTAGGCAAACTGTTGTATGTCACGATCACTAGACTCGATATATCATTTGCAGTGAGTCGTGTGGGCCAGTTCATGGAGCAACTACGTCAGGTTCATATGGATGCAATACATATGATTCTTAGATATCTCAAATCATCTCCAGGTGCAGGTTTGCTATTCAAGAAAGGAAAGGGGATTTCTATCTCAGCATGTGCGGATGCAGACTATGCAGGATGTCCCAAGGACAGAAAGTCCACCTCAAGGTTTGCAGTCTATGTTGGAGATGCTCTAGTCTCATGGAGGAGCAAGAAACAGACGGTGGTAGCTAGATCTAGTGCTGAGTCCGAATATAGGGCTATGGCCTAGGCTAACACAGAGATGATGTGGGTGAAGGCTGTACTTACAGATCTATGTCTAGATGTACCACTTCCTATGAGCTTGGAATGTGATAATCAGGCAGCCTTGTTCATTGCAAACAACCCAGCATTCCATGAGCGAACCGAGCATATTGAGGTTGACTGTCACTACATACGTGACATGATCCAGAAGGGGTTCATTGCTACATCTCATGTTACCTCAGAGAATCAAACTGCTGATATATTCACCAAGGCATTACTACGAGGCCCATTCCAGAAGTGTGCGTCCAAGCTGAGCATGATTGATATCTATGCTCCATCTTGAGGGGGAGTGTTAACGCATATAGTTGTTTCTTTGTCTCTCTCTGTTATTTCTATTTTTTAGTTGTATGCTTTATGTAATTTACCCATAGGCTACTCTCCTATATAAGAGAGCCTAGGGTTTATGGAATAAACATCTCGTTCATTTTTCCCAACAACATAGATTTTATGTTAAAAATGTTGTCAATTTGCTAGATCTCTCCTCGAGACCTGATTGCCGTAAGTTCTTCCATGACATTTCCATCTTAATAAAAGCTTAGGGTGGACATCTCCGGAATGTTTTCTCCTTTTTTGACTAAAAAAATAACTTCAAGATGGTTTCCAAATTAACATTGGTTTTACATAAGCTCCACATTTTTTAACAATCATTGACAACACTAAAATCATGCCCTCTCGTGACATGCTCGACGCTCAAACAACTAATTTAGAAATGTTTTTTTCGAAGCAGAGGATATTTGATGGAGACATAATGTAAATATTTTATCAAATTAAGGTTTAATATTTTTTATAATTATTTGCTCTCTAACGATTATTTAATTTCATTTTAAAGTAATTGAGATTGATTTGCGATTTCCAACTGTGGTATAATAATTTAGTTCTATTTAAATTTTGGTTAGTTTAGGAGCCTAATTATGGTTTATTATTATTTTATATTTTTCTAATTTGTTTTACAATCCCACTCTCTCTCTCTATAAAGTTTATAGAGTTGCTGGTAAGGTTACGTGAGAAGGTGACATGACTAGCCAATAAAAATTGGTGATTTCCTCCTCGTATCCCCTCTCTTTTTTTAAGGTTTAACCCATCAACCTCGTTCACTCAATCCACGAAGCTAGTCGCATAATTCTCTCATCTCCTTTTTTTTGAAGAGAAAAAAGGTCTGCGCTCGACATGAGTCTCAGCCAACGTGGTGGGAGAGCCTACAGAGACCAAGCCTCACATAGGCTCTTGACATGCACCCTCATGTTCTCCACATAATGATACTCTTTCTAAAACTCAACCCCATTTTAGGAAAGCCAAACCACCCAAAGAACAATTGTGGAGAAAAATATTGGGAGAGAAAAGCTTGTCTTATTCCAAGGGTTTAGGGTTTCATATAAAAAAATGACAAAGCCGCCTCCCATTGTTAGTAGGGTTGGCTACGTGGATTCTTTCTCATATCCATGTTAAAAGATTCGACTATTTTTGACGCCGGCTGTCAATTATCTAATGCGACCCCCACAAGAGGGGATTTGAATCCTGATCTTTTGGGTGGTGGGTACATTGCAGTACCACCATACCATTTAAGTGGGTTTAGGGTTTCTTAGATAGAGTAAAACTCCTATCATTTAAGTGGGTTTAGGGTTTCTTAGATAGAGTAAAACTCCTAGAGAGTCAAAAAGAGAAGCTACATAAGTACCTCCGAGGGGAATACATGATTCCAAAATATATTACAAATAACAACTCTCACGATCCCCTCAAGTTGGAGCATATTCTTCAAGTCATCAATCATGTCCAACTTGGAGACATGCCTTTGTAATTATATATGCTAATTGAATATCAGTAGAGATGTGCCGAGTGTTGATCTTCCCTTCTCGTGCCACATCTCGAATAAAATGGTTGTCTACTTCAATATGCTTGGTTCACTTGTGGAAAACTGGATTGGTGGCAATATAAGTGGTAGATTTGTTCTCACAATATAATGAAACCGATATAGTAACATGGAGCCCAATCTCCGCCAAGAAAGAGAGGAACTAAGTAAACTCACACGTAGCTTGGGCCATAGTCCTATATTCGGCTTCCATACTTGACCTAGAAACAACTGTCTGCTTCTTACTACGTTAGGTAACAAGGTTTCCTCCAACAAACATTGCATAACCAATCATAGATAGTTGGTCTTCAAGAGAACTGACGTCATTTGCATCCACATAAGCAACGGTAGTGTAGCTATTCACCCTGTAGAAGAGACTACACCATGGAGACACTTTCATGTGCCAAATTATCGGGAGAAGCTCTTGCCAATGACTATAACATGACCTCTCCATGTGTTGACTATCTCTGCTGACGGCATATGAGGTATCATGTCTAGTGACAGTGAGGTAAAGTACTTTACCTATTAGGCTCCCATAACGAGTAGGATCCTCAACCTTAGGATCAGTAGAGAAGGTATGCCTTTGTGCCTCTGCTGGTATGCCAGATGGCTTGCATCTAAGTAGGCCTGCCTCTGTAAGAATGTCCAAACGGCACTTCTGTTGTGACAAAATGTAGCCCCTTTATAGTGCGTATCACCTCTGTGCCTAGAAAGTATCAGATTTGACCAAGGTCTTTGGTAATAAACACCTTATGAAGAAGGCCCTTGGTCTCTTCAATACCATCTTTGTCATCACCACTTACCACTATATCGTCAACATAGACTGCCAAAACCACAATATCAGTGGGTCGTAATCAAGATAGCCAATCTCTGTAGTGAGTCGGTCAAATCAGGTTCGTGAACTCCGTTTCAAGCATAAATTGATTTACAGAGTCAACATACATAATTCCCCTCAGTGGAGTACCCCGGAAGCTGCATCATGTAAACCTCCTCAAAATCACTATAAAGAAATTCATTTTTCACATCAAGATAAACTATAGGCCAATGCTGTTGATTGCAATGGATAAAATGGTACGGACCAGACCCAATCTGACCACATGTGAGAATGTCTCAGTAATCCACCCCATATGTCTGAGTGAATCTTTTGGACCTAAGTTGGCCTTCAGTTTGTCAGTGGCACCATTTGGAGACTGCTTGGTCGTAAAGGTCCACCTGTAAGAAACAACTTCACACCTCGGTGGATAGGGCACAAGATCTCAAGTCCCTTCGGATATAAGAGCATCTTTCTCATTGTTTATGGTCCTTCTCCAACCATGGTCCTGTAAAGTACCGTGACAATTATGAGAAATAGTGACAATCATCAGAAGTAAGATGCATGGTACATTGTCGAGGCATCTGGAGCAGCATTGGTGGGTACACTTGAAGAAGGTATCTCCTCCTGCATATAAGGAACTGGAAATGGGACATCACTAGAGTGATTGGTATGTTTTTCTTTATAGGCAATGAGTGGTGGTGGTAACTCCAATGATATATCACTAACAGACTGTGTGAAGTAACTGGTCTTTTCAAAAACGATTACATTAGTCGAAATATAATATCGATGACCAGCGAGATTATAACACCTATATCCCTTTTGAGTTTGAGGGTACCCAAGGAAGATACATTTGGTTGCACATGAAGACAATTTATCTGCACGATGAAAATTATGTACAAATGCAGTGCAACCAAAAACCCGTAATGGAAGGGGAGAAGATGACTCAATAGGGTAAAGAAGAGAGAACGGGGTGTCCTCCTTGAGAACAAACGATAATACTCTGTTGATAAGATAGATGACAGTAAGAACATCCCCTTAATAAGTCTTGGGAACTTTCGTATGGGTAAGTAGTGACATGGAAATATCTAGGAGATGGCAAACTTTTGCACTTAGCTACCCTATTCTGCTGAGAGGTATATGAACAAGAGGTCTAGTGAGTGGTTCCCTGAGAGGCAAAGAAAGTTACAAAATAATGTTTAGTGAATTCAAGGGCATTACCACTTCGCAAAATCCGGATAGCAGTATTGCAATAGTCGGCCGACTATCCCGAATAGTCGGTCTGACTATGCGGTACGGGGGGGTCCTCGGCTAAACAGAGCTCCAGTCGGTCAATAGTCGGCCCGACCGAATAGTCGGTCGACTATTCGGTCGACTGGCCTGACTATTAGGCCGACTGGAGTTTGACTTTTGATATTTTTATTTTTTTATTTTCAATTTTCAGTTTTTATGGGTTACATTTTACCACGGTATCGCAACAAATGTCAAATTCTATATATCTATTATATTGATTGGTATTTTTGTCTTGGATTCATGTTAACTAATGACCATATATGTATAAAATATAAGAATATATGTATTATACATAATTTTTATATTAAAAAATACAAAATCGAATAATTCCGAATAGTTGCCCGAATACCGATTATTCTCTATTCAGTGACCCCTCCGACTGAATACCGAATACCGTCTTCTACAACACTGCCGGATAGAAATCATCAACAAAGACTAGAAAATATTTGACTCCAACAATGCAGATCGAACAAGGTCCCCACATATGACAATGCACTAAAGAAAAAAGTCCGCCCGACGAGCTGAGTCCTAGGAGGAAAAGAGGTCCGATGATGTTTCCTGAACTGACACACTTCATACTCAAATGTCTTCAGTGTAGACAGTTCTGGGATCATCATGGATAGTGCCTTGGCAAAAGGTTTCCCAAGTTGCATATGTCGAAGAAATAAATCAAAAGAGATAGACGAGGCACTGACAAAGATAGAGTCGGTAGAGATATCTAAGTAGTAGAATCCATTCTTCTCATGTCCCCCACCAAGAATTTGCATCATCTGAATGTCCTGAAAGCAATATTTGAAATCTCAATTTCCTCTCCACTCCTCGGAGATCAAAATTTTGGTGAAATTTTGACGATTTCAGTGAAAATCTCGAAAATGGCTCAAAAAGCTATTTTTCGCAAATTAAGATCATCTAGGTTATTAGAACAATAAATAACTTACAAATACACATTACACATATTGCTCATCTATGCTCCTTATATCATACATATCAGTCATTTTGTTGTTAATGCTGATTGCTGACTAATAGATATTGGAAATGGAGTTCGTCCAAGTTCTTAAAATAATAAATAACTTACAAATATGTAATTATATGAAACATATCAATTATCTATGACCTTTATATCACACATATCATCCATATCATTGTTAATGTTGGTTGTTGATTGATAGATATTGGAAATAGAAACAAAATAGCTAAGTTAACCACATTTAGAACACATTTTTGTTCATAAAAATAGATGAGAAATTTGTTCTAAAATGTAGATAATGATTAATGAGACAATGTTGACAACCACGACGGTCAAGGCGTAAGTGTTATGTAATAAAGGCCACAGATTTTAAAGGAAAATATACATAAAATATAATTAAACATACCTATATACATTTATAAAATCAGAAATTTAGATATTCTCTAACTAATATATTCACCATATATGTAATAAACATGAGAAGATATAGTATTCTTTGCATGATTTGCTTTGAATCCTAACTCGTATTATCATCTATATACAATATAAAGCTTACTATGACCTCCATCGCATGGGGACTAATATATATTGATATGCTTTGAATCCTAATCATTCGATTTGCTAAACCCAGATGAAGAATCGTTGTATGCACCCCCTGTCTTACCATACCTCCATGTGAACTCCCACCTTGTGAGGGTTGCAGGGGGCAACGCCCCTGTCTCAAAACAATTTTTTTATATGGTGCAATCAATCGCCGTCGCTTAAGGACATACACGAGTATATAACAAATTAAATTCTCAATAATTAACATTATACTTAGGATATCATAATTATTAATGTATAAAATATTTTTTGGATATTTTACTTAAATAAGCAGTGAAATCAAGATCACATGGATAATATTATTGAGATACATAGAGATCGGTGAAATATCGTCGATATCTGAGAAAATTTGTACGTAAAACCATCAATTCGACCGATATGGTTCGGTTTGTCGAAATGTCATTGATATTTTTATCCATCTCAATCGGAATCCGAGAAATCGAAAGAGAGGAGAGTTTCGATATCCCCAAACTACCGAAATCAAAATTTCATCGAAATTTAAAACCCTGTCTGAAAGTAACAATCAAAATCATCAAAAGTCATACATTAATTCATCTCAACACTTATGAACAAATAGTAGACTTGAAGGAAAATTATGGGCACAATGAACTCCAGTAAGTCGGAGTTTAGAGGAGTCTCCATAATCTGTACAAAAGTAATAGGGGAATGTGTACCATTGGCTACACTTACTGACTTCACTGTGGAAGAGGGGTGAGAGGATGTCAACAAACTACCTTCGCTGATCAGATGTGTGGATGGTATAAAATCAATAATCCATGCAAGAATTGTGTCTATAATTGATTTGGCTATCGTACATGACGTGGTAGCTAAATGCGCAGTAGGTGCACTGTCACTGGAAAAAGTACTAGAAGCTTGTAATAACCGCATCAAACGAGAATAATCAGTGGTCGAGAGCTGCATTGTCTACTCAGACTGCGCCTGGTCTGGCGGATTCTGTCCCTATCGTATCATAATCCACAGATGCAATATGTGCCCGTGGATAGCCATATTTATCCTAGTAGCAATTAGGGTGGTGATTCGTTCATTGACAATGAGTATATGGAGGATAAACAGTGCCATGACTATGCTTCTGAATAGGCTCTTGTCCACGTCCCCGACCAGAGTCACGACCGTGTCCCCAACCATCATTACGGCCACATTTACCTTCACATGCTGATATCGAGAAGGCATAATTCTCTGTAGGGTACAGAATGAGAGTTTGACTAATAGAAGTCTCAATCTCATCGAGACGTCCAAAGATCACCTTGAGAGTCGGCAAAGTATCAGATGTGAGAAACTGTTCCTTCACATGCTGATATTGAGGATGTAAACCTGCCATTCCGATCTCTCTGTCACATATTTAGTACAAAAGACTGGTTGGAAGATAACAAGCTCCTCTAGAGCCTTGAAAGAATGTGGTAGTATTCCACAAGAGGGGATTCTCCCTGGGATGTATACCAAATCCGTGTATAAATATCAGCTAGCCGGGACTTTGTGCTATGATGCATAGGTCAAGACCAACTCCGCCTACATCTCCTTTGCATTTCTTTGAATATGAGATTTGCAGTATGTTAAGATTCTTATGTTATTGTCGTGTTTCTTTATATTGTTTATTTCTCGTCCTGTTTATGTAATTTACCCTTTGAGCTTTTCTCCTATATAAGAGAGCCCTAGGGCTAGATGGAATACTACTTTTTATTTCACCTCAACATAGTAATATGAGGCTCAATACTGTTGGTCATCCATGTCATGACCTGGTAGTGTAACACCTTGAGATCGAGGTTACCCGTTTACACAACATTCACAACATTACATTCGCTATTGATCGCATTAGATTACATAAATTGAGGGAAAATTTTCTGCGATTCGAATGGCATTCACAATAATGATAAACGACCACAGAACTGACAAGCATCACCAAATTCATATTTGCATTAATTTCTATATATACATGTAACAAAAGAAACTGACATTCTTTACATGTCTCCCAAAATATAATAGAAAAGAGAAAAACATTTACAACATCCTGTACCAAAAGCTATATATGTGTACAGTCGAAAGTAAAAATCTGAACTGTGGAAGCTCAAGATCCAGCTGTCAATCTACTTAGTCGCATGCGCCTTACCTGCCATTCATGTTAAGAGGAAAAGGATGTCAACAAAGGTTGATTACAATCTATTTATTAAAAATAACAAGTATTATAGTGGTTTCAAAAGAAAACAAGTATTATAGTGCCACCTGGGTTTGATGTTGAGGGGGAGTCCAATATGATGTATCGTCTTCATAAGGCTATCTATGACCTTAAGCAGAGTCCGAGGGCTTGGTTCCAGAAGCTTTTGGAGTTGATTGAGCAGAAGGGGTTTGTCAGATCCACTGCAGATCATACTCTCTTTGTTACGAGAAATCAAAGAGGTATTGCAGTTGTTTTGGTTTATGTTGATGACATTGTTATCACTGGCAGCGATGAACAGGGCATTCAGGTAGCTAAGGACTTTCTTGGGCAGCAGTTTGTTACCAAGGACCTTGGCTCTCTTCGCTACTTCTTTGGCTTGGAGTTTGCACGTAATCAACATGGTATGGTTATGACACAAAGGAAGTATGTTACTGATCTTCTATCTGAGAGAGGCATGACAGGTTGGAGACCAGTTACTTCCTTAATGGATCCTAATTCTAGGCTCTATGATGATGACTCTGAGGAGGTGGATAAGAGACGATACAGAGAGCTGGTAGGGAAATTATTATATGTTACTGTTGGGAAAATAAGAAAGTTTGTTTATTCCATCCGCCCTAGGCTCTCTTATATAGGAGAGTAGCCTATGGGTAAACTACATAAAGAGTTCAACGGGAAAGTAAAATAACAATAAAGATACATAAGTGAATAATATATATCTACACTCCCCCTCAAGATGGAGCATAGATATCAATCATGCTCAGCTTGGACGAGCACTTCTGGAACGACCCTCGAAGTAATGCCTTGGTAAAAATGTCTGCAGTTTGATCCTCTGAGCTAACATGGGATGTAACAATAAATCCTTTCTGAATCATATCACGTATAAAGTGGCAGTCAACTTCAATGTGCTTGGTTCGTTCATGGAATGCTGGGTTATTTGCAATGAATAGGGCCGCCTGATTGTCACATTCCAAAGCCATAGGAAATGGGACTTCTATATGTAAATATGTAAGCACAACCTTTACCCACATCATTTCTGTACTGACCTGGACCATAGCCCTATATTCAGATTCAACACTAGACCTTGCCACAACTGTTTGCTTCTTGCTCCTCTACGAGACTAGAGAATCTCCAACATACATAGCAAACCCAGAGGTGGACTTCCTATCCTTGGGACACCCTGCGTAATCTGCATCTGCACAGGCTGAGATAGTAATCTCCTTGCCTTTCTTAAATAGTAAACCCACACCTGGAGATGATTTGAGATACCTGAGTATTATATGTATGGCATCCATGTGTACCCAAGGCCTTAAATGTCGGTTTCGGTCACCATTTCGGTATCGACCAAAACAGAATTTCGATGGAATTTCCGTGGAATTTCGATCGAAATTTCGGTCATTTCGGTCTTTTTTTGTACTAGGACCCCCATATTTCGGTCATTTCGGTCGAATTTCGATTTCGACTGGATATCGATATTCGACAGAAATTCGACCGAATTTCGCTGAAATTTGAGGCCATGTGTGTACCTGACATGGTTGCTCCATGAACTGGCTCACTCGACTCACAACAAAGGAGATATCGGGCCTGGTAATAGTAACATAAAGAAGTTTGCCCACCAGTTCTCTGTATCTTCTCCTATCCACCTCATCTGTGTCACCATCATATAATTTCATACTAGGATCCATAGATGTGGTAGCAGGTCGGCAACCAAGCATTCCTGTTTCACTCAACAGGTCAGTGACATATTTCCTCTGAGACATTACCAACCCATAAGGTTTTCTGGCGAACTCCAGTCCAGAAAATATCTAAGAACTCCAAGGTCCTTGGTAACAAATTCACGACCCAACATTTCTTTCGCCCCCTTTATTTCCTGTTCATCATCACCTGTAATCAGAATGTCGTCTACATACACCATAATTGCACTAATGCCTCTGGAAGTCTTTTGTACAAACAAGGAATGATCAGCATTAGAGCGTTTGTACCCCTGTTTCTCAAACAGGTCTGAGAGCTTCTGGAACCAAGCTCCGGGGCTCTGCTTAAGGCCATAGATAACCTTATGAAGTCTGCACACCTTAGGACACTCCCCCTCAACAGCAAAACCAGGTGGCTGTTGCATGTAGACCTCCTCCTGTAAGTCACCATATAAGAATGCATTCTTCACATCCAACTGGTATAGCGCTAATCACGAGTAACCGCAACAGAAACAGGATCCGTAGGGTGGAATGGCGAGCAACCGGCGAGATTGTATCAAGATAATCCACCCTATATGTCTGTGTAAAGCCACGAGCAACAAGGCGAGCCTTGTATCTGTCAGTACTGCCATCTGCATTCTGCTTAACTGTAAATACCCACTTGCAGCTAATTGGAGACACATCAGCGGGTGCAGGAACCAGACTCCAGGTGCCTCTGGACTGAAGATCTACCATTTCTTCCTCCATGGCTAAACCCCATCTACTATCCTTCAGCGCGTCTTGGTAATTCCGTGGAATAGCCACTGCTGACAATGCAACGACAAGGTTCTTGAAATCTCCAGTTAGTCGATCAAATGACACAGAAGATGCTATAGGATATGATGCGCAGCTCCGCTTCGGCTTTCGTAGAGCAATAAGAACATCTAAATCATCTGTGTCCTCTTATGGCCTCTGTAACACATCCTGCTCAGGAAAATCATCAGATCCGTCAATAGTAATATCTTTAGAATATACCTCAGGCGAGCTAGATGATGAGCGATGACCATGAGCTGAAGCAGGCCTGCGGGTATAGTGAAATGGTAATGGTGAAACATGCACAATGACAGGAGGTGTAGAAGATGGTAACGGTTCTGCCTGCGCAATGGATCGTAACACTTGTACCCCTTCTGAGTTTTGGAGTACCCGACGAAGACACACTTGACAGTCCTAGGAGAGAGCTTGTCAGTCCCGGGAGACAACTGGTGGACAAAGGCGACCGAGCCAAACACACGAGGAGTAAGGGAGAACAATTCTTTGTCAGGGAAAATAAGAGAGAAAGGTATCTTCTCACCTAGAACAGATGATGGCATACGATTGATAAGGTAACATGCTGTAAGAACAACATCACCCCAGAAAGAGTGTGGAGCATGACTCTGTATAAGAAGTGACCTGGTTACATCAAGCAAATGGCGATGTTTCCTTTCAGCAACCCCATTTTGTTGGGAAGTATATGCACATGATGTATGGTGGATGATCCCTTGGGATGAGAAATAACTGGATAGGGTATGAGTACAAAATTCCAGGGCATTACCACTTCTCACAATTTTAACAGATGCATAAAAACATTACGAACTTCATTAATGAAATTGATGATAATATTCCCTGCTTCAGATTTATTCTTTAACAGAAATACCCATGACACACGAGAGAAATCATCCACAATAACTATATAAAACCCGTGTCCCTGATGATCAGGAACACGACTAGGACCCCAGATATCGACATGAAACAACTCAAACTTGGAGGTACTACTCCGACACCAACGACTGGGAAAGGTAGACCGATGATGCTTTCGCAACTGACAAGCCTCACATTGAATGGATGTGTGAGGTGAAACCTAAGGTAACACACGACGCAGTTTCTGAAGCGGTAGATGTCCAAATCGCAGGTGCCATAGTAATGGGGAGATGGGTCCAGCAGGTAGGGATGAGGATCCGACAAAAGGAGTCCGACTGAGGCGATAGAGACTGCCTTGCTCATAGCCACGCCCAATCACGTTGCCCGTAAGGATGTCCTGAAAAACAAGAGAAGATGGATCAAAAATCGCCCGACAATGTAATTCCTTTGTAATTTGGCTAATGGACAACAAATTTATCGAAAAATCAGGTGCATGTAACACATTCTTGAGATGCATAGATGGCGTCAGTCTAATCTCCCCCTGGCCAGTAATCGGGGAATGTGTTCCATTAGCAACAACCACTGTACGACTTGGAGAGATCTGTCTGTACCTTGTAAGTAGACTTTGATCACCACACAGATGATGTGTGGCGCTAGGGTCCACAATGCATGCTAAAGTATCTGATCTACTACTGCTAGTAAATGCATAGGTGCTACCTGATGCACTGGTGGATGCAGAGGCAGACACGACAACATCGGAGTGGCTCTCAGGAGTAGATGCAGCTGGGCCAGATGAAGGAATGATGCCCCTTAGACGGGCTACAAGATCATCAAAGCGCTGATCCATAGAAGAAGCAGATGGGGGCTCGATCTGGTCATCGACTCGTGCAGAAGCAAGAAACCCATACTTAGAGTAGCACATGTCTTCGGTATGTCCAGTGCAATGGCAAAAGGTACACGATGGTCGAACACGGCCTCCTCTGCCACGAAGTCCACGGCCACGAACCCGATGATGGTGTTCTCCACGACCTCGATTGGCTGCCATAGCTGAGGCAGTCTGATTCGCAGTAGAAGAAGGAATAGTGATATGACTCAATCCGTGAAAAGCTTCCTCCATAGGAGGAATAGTAGAATCCGCCAAGATCTGGGAACGTGCTGCCTCATACTCTGGATCAAGGGCAGCGAGAAAAACACCTACCATAGTGGCATTCCGGTAGGTCTTCTGGTACTCTGGAGTGGCTGTCAGAGGCACGAAACTATAAAGCTTCTCAAACATTCCTCGTAGAGATGTGTACAGTGAGTGCAGAGGTCGTCCATTCTGCTTTATAGTAAATATGTCATGCTGGAGTTGCAGAATCTTCGTCTCATTCTTTACCTGAGAATATGTAGCGGCCAGAATATCCCACATTGCTTTGGCAGTGGGCTGATGAAGAATATCATTGGCAATTTCAATTGTCAGAGTTCCAGATAGCCAAACTTTAGCATATGCATCATCTGCCTCCCATGAGGCATTGGCCACAGTCTTCTCAGCAGGCTCTTCTTCAGTAAGAATATGTTTCTTACCCGTTGACTTCATCATACTCAAGAACTGCATTGCCCACAGTTCATAATTAGAACCATCCATCTTCACAATCGGCGCTGGACCTCTGAAGGTGCCTAAAGATGGAATGTCTGCCTTGCTTTCTGACATAGTGATAATGGAGGACTGGGGTAGTAGACTGAAGATATGATCGTCTACACGGACATTAACGGGATTGGTTGCATGTGTAGACTCAAACAACCAACCCCATTATGCGCAAACCAAGTTCTGAGGACACGCACGCGTTAGACCTAGTGTTGCACGTGCACGAAGGTTGAAATCTTTAGTAGGAAGATCTCGCGCAGGGAAGAGGATGCACGCACTGGAACACGCGAGGTCACACGCAGAATCCGTGCGAACAAGCACGCAGATCGCGCGCAGAACACGCGCAGGAGGAGCACACGATCACGAGCTTGCGTGCAATGCATACAACACGAGATCGCTCAGCAGCGCACGGTGCGATGAAGACCGCGAGGCGATCACGCGCACGATCACACGCACGATCACACACACACACACACGAGGCGATGAAGGCAGCGCACGATCAGCGAACGCTCGGCGCGCGAGGCGAGTAAGGCCGAGATCGGAGGCGCTAGGTCGGAGGTGCGAGAGAGGCTCGAAGGTGGGGGGCTAGGGTTAGGGTTTTGGTTCGAGAACTCCGGTCTAGGACCGTCGTTTTGATACCATGTTGGGAAAATAAGAAAGCTTGTTTATTCCATCCGCCCTAAGCTCTCTTATATAGGAGAGTAGCCTATGGGTAAACTACATAAAGAGTTCAACGAGAAAGTAAAATAACAATAAAGATACATAAGTGAATAATATATCTAGAGTTACTATTGCCATGCTTGATATATTTTTCGCTGTGAGTAGAGTGAGCCAGTTCATGGAGCAACCCAGACAGGCACACATGGATGCAATGTGCATGATCTTGAGATATCTGAAGTCATCTCCAGGTGTGAGTCTTCTTTTTAGAAGAGATACTTCTCTTACAATCACTGGATGTGCAGATGCAGATTATGCTGGGTGTCCTAAGGACAGGAAGTCCACTTCAGGCTTCATCATGTTTGTTGGTTGGTCTCATGGAAAAGTAAGAAACAAACTGTTGTTGCTCGGTCTAGCGCGGAATCAGAATATAGGACCATGGTCCAAGGGAGTACATGAATGATGTGGGTCAAGTCTGTCTTGACTGATCTAATGATTGAGGTGCCTCTTCCTATGCACCTCAAATGTGATAATCAAGCACTCTTGTTCATAGCTAATAATCCAGCATTTCATGAGAGAACAAAGCATATTGAGGTAGACTGTCACTACACTCGTGACTTGATCCAAAAGGGGCTTATTTCAACGTCTTATGTCGCTTCAGGTGATCAGATTGCATATATGCTCACCAAAGCTCTTGCAAGAGGTCCATTTCATCATTGTTGTTCCAAGTTGAGCATGATAGATATATATGCTCCAGCTTGAGGGGGAGTGTTAAGATTCTTATGTTATTGTCGTGTTTCTTTATATTGTTTATTTCTCTTGTCCTGTTTATGTAATTTACCCTTTGAGCTTTTCTCCTATATAAGAGGGGTCTAGGGTTAGATGGAATACTACTTTTTGTTTCTCCTCAACATAGTAATATGAGGCTCAACACTGTTGGTCATCCATGTCATGACCTAGTAGTGAAATGGCCCGGAATCGGGGTTACCCGTTTACACAACATTCACAACATTACATTCGCTATTGATCACATTAGGTTACATAAATTGAGGAAAAATTTTCTACGATTCGAATGACATTCACAATAATGATAAACAACCACAGAACTACCAAGCGTCACCAAATTCATATTTGCATTAATTTCTATATATATACATGTAACAAAAGAAACTGACATTCTTTACATGTCTCCCAAAATATAATAGAAAAGAGAAAAAACATTTACAACATTCTGTACCAAAAGCTATATATGCGTACCGTCGAAAGTAAAAATCTGAACTGTGGAAGCTCAAGATCCAGCTGTCAATCTACTGAGTCGCATGCGCCTTACATGCCATTCATGTTAGGAGGAAAATGATGTCAACAAAGGTAGATTACAATTTAATTTATTAAAAATAACAAGTATTATAGTGGTTTCAAAAGAAAGCAAGTAGATAGGTATTTCAATGCAAATTTAATAAGCTACTTGCGTAGAAATTTGCTTTCAAATTGTTTTATATATGAATCCTCTTGTTCACTCATCACCTCGCTATTCCTACTTAATATTCTTATTTAATTATAAGATCCATGTTTAGGCAAACATCATTTAATCATTTATAGGACACGTTGATGGATCTTAGAAGATGTAGATGAAGTGTTTCCTGTTCTGATATTAGTCCTCATCTAATTCCTTAAGCTCAATGGATAGTCTGTGATCTTAGTCCAGGTGACACTTCACACTATGACTCTAAGGCATGAAGAACGCCTTAGGGTTGGGTGCCTCCGTAGGCATGCGGTGGTATGTAATGCATCCTAACTAAGTTTCCAACACGTCCACTAGCTTCACCTAACAACCTTTAGTAGTATCTCTCATTCTAGTGCATAAAATTTCCTTGCACGATTCTTTGTTCCTTTCTATTGTTGTGAGATATCAAATGTGATGATGGATCTTATTAAATATTGATGATTGATAATTTCAGGATCTAATCTATTTCCTTGCCAGCACCTACTGGTGGAACAAGAACCGCAACTCAACTCCATCTGATAACGATCTTTTCTTCGCCACAATCTAACGGTAGAACAATAACAAAAAACTCAAGTGGTGAGGAAGCCTCCTAAGAGACTCTTCCGTCTCTACCTCCCAGTGGAAGTGCGGTCCAGGAGTGGGCTAGGCACACTTCAAAACTACACCCTTGAGATGGGTGGGAGAGACTCTTCGGTCCGAGTTACTCCAAAAGTCGGCCCGAATGGTATAGGTAAAATGAGCTTGAGAAACAAAATCAAGGGTTCTCCAGCCTAGTTATCCTACTGAAATAAGGTCAGCGGAACTGGTCAAAAACCTGGATCCGAATGAAGTGTAAAAACACTACGAGTTGACATAAAACCGTACAAAGGATTGGGATCCTAGACCCGTGCACTAGGCGTCCGCTACCCTAACTGTGCTTCATATCTTCCGCCTAGATGGGGGTCACCGCACCCTCGCACAGTCCGGTGTAAGGGTCACCATGACCGACAAATGTATTAGTCTTCAGGGATTCACAGTCAAATTCTCTTACTTGATTAATTAATTCTTCTCCATCTCTGTTGTGGTTAACTTTACAGATTTATATATGTTGTTGATAACTCTTATCAATCGTGATATATAACTAGTGGTTTATATACTCAAAGGATTATTTCAATATTTTAAAAATAATGAAATTATAACCTGTCTAGTAGATCTAGATTTGAGTTCAATTCTATGCCAAATTACCCAACTCTTCTATTCTTTTAATCATAAGATTTAGAGCTACCCATTAGATCTGGATTAGGTTTAATTCTATACAATTTTCCCAACTTTTCTTATTTAAATCTTGAGATTTAGAGCTACTTATTAAATCTAAATTTAGTCTCAATTTGCATGCTAGTTCATTCTCCTCTCAATTTTAGCCATGAATTTAGTGACTAATTAGTGTTCCATGACTTGACTTAATTGCATACAAATCACCCTTAATTTTTCTTTAATCAATCATGAAATCAGTAGCTATTCATTGGTCTGAATTTGAATTCCAATCCCATGCAATTAACCTCAAATCCTTCACATTTTTATGTATGAAATCTGTAACTATTAGTGTTTGAAATTAGATCTTAATTGAATAATAGTCATCCCAAATTCTCATATTTTTTAGGCATGAACAACAACATGTAATGATATGAAATTAGAACTAAATACATGTTAATCACCACCAATCCTCATCTTTCAAGCATACAAACTGTAGCTTAACCGTGGCTTGGAATTATATCAAATGCATGTTAACACACCACAAATTTCTCATCTTTTAAGTATACAAAACTGTAACATATGATGGTCTCCATTTAGATCTAAATGCATGCTAAACACTACAACTTTCTCATCTTTTGAAGCATACAAACTGTAGCATATGATGGTATAATTTAGATCTAAATGCATGCTAAAACACCACAACTTTCTCATCCTTTGAAGCATGCAAACTGTAATATATGATGGTTTGAATTTAGATTTAAATGCATGCAAAACATTTCCAATTCTTCATCAAATCAGGAGCTAATTAGTGATCTGAACCTTAACTTAATTATTTGCTATTTACTCTCAATTCTTTATTTTTCAAGCATGCAAATTCTTATTTTTTTGAACATAATATTCTGGAGCATATGGTGGTCTTAAATTAGGTCTATTAGCATGCAATTCACAATTAAAACTTTAATTTTTCGAGATGAAATCAAAGGCTAATTAATGGGTTTTGATCCTGGGTCTTAAATTACATGAAAGACAACAATAGGAGGGGGATTGTACCTTTGGATTTCCAAGATTTGGAGATCCAAGCTTGCATGCAACAACTGGATTATAGAGGAGCAGCAACTCCTTTTGGCTGCTTGGAAGTAGCAGCACAACAACTTCAAGAGAGAGGGGGGGGGGGCTTGCTTGGGCAGCAACTCACAATGACACTCGATTGATTAGAGTTCATGGAAAAGAGAACAATAATTCAGAGCTGCTGGAGCAACAACTTAAGCTCCAAATGGAGCAGCAAATGGCTCTAAATGGGGAGTAGTAGCTCCTTGCAGGAGCTCTAACTGAGCAACTCCCAGTTGTGGAACAGAAAAAGGGGCTGCTGCAATAGCAACGGCAACAACTTCTTGGCTTCCAACTGCTGGTCGGCAGCAGCATGGGGATTAGTTTCAGCACCTGGAGGGAAGGGAGCAACAACTGCACCTCAAGAACAACTAATTTAGGCAGCAGCGGAGACCTCAATGCTATTGGACAACAACTTTAACACAATCTGGAAGAGGAATTTGGGCTCTTTTGGTGGAGGTTTATGGGATCCTTGAGAGAAACTAAGGGAGGTTGGTGTTATAAGGAGAGGGGAGGCATTAGGTATTATCAAATGGAGGTAGAAAAGAAGTCAAGTGGAGGAAGTATAATATTCACCTATATTTACGCTTTGAATCTCCGATTCAGATGTTCAATAGCTCGTTTTGAACCGTGTCTGAATGACGATCAAAATGAGTATAATATTCACACTTTTCTGATCCAAGATGGATACAAAATTGGCGAGATACAGACCTTAATCTGTGATCAAATTTTGTAATTTTAAATGGTTAAATGACCTCCGATTGACGAACGATTGATTTTGTTGGTTTTGTCTCGTCGACACGAATTTTATGGTTGTCTCAGATTATTTTTGTGGTTTTCGATTGCGTTGCGGCTTTTCCGATGGCACATTTTACGATGCAATCGATTTTTGATCGATTGATCCCAAACAGATTTTAATTTACGATATCTGGATCGATTCAGATCATTAATATTGATCGATAGTTTTATTGGATCATATGGACCCTAATTGGCTGGGGTTCAGTTTCGGATTCGGGTTATTCAGATTCGGATATCACAGATAGTAATCCCCGAGCAAGTATCATAATCCTTCTCTTCTGCTATAATGGATCTTTCATGAGAATGGAGATTTTCCTGTGTCCTACAAAGATCTTGAAAGCACGTGGATGAAGAATGTAATAGTCAAAACCTTTGAGTTTGATGGTGGTTCCTTGCGCCATCATATTGGATGAAGTGAACATGGGCTTGGTCTCGTTGGGATTGGAAACCCATGTCTGTTACATATCACGGTGGAATAAACCCTTCTTGTCGAATTGTGGAGGATAGACACCTCTTGTAGAGATCGAGGAGGGGAAGACACCTCCAATAAGGATCAAATTGAGGAGGGTTAGCCACTTTCGGTAGGCGCTTTGGTGTGAAGGGAGACCTATCCCTCATATGACATGGAGTGAAGGGTTAGACACCTCTATACTGATGCTTCATGTGGCTTAACGTGGCCTGATGTCACCCTTAGGGGCACCAATGATGACTATAAAGGTTGATGCCCCCATTAGATTTGTCGACGACGGTCCTACTGTCGCATGGAGAGGTCATTGACAACACCTGAGGAAACATGCCCCTCGTGTAGAGGAACAACACCACGGAGTGGTTGCTGTTCCCTAGAATGGGCGCGGTGGCTTGGAGGGTAAGCTATGCCTAGATCTAGTAGTAGCAACACCCAAGAGGGTTGCTGCCCCCTAGATTATCGACGATGCCTTAGAGAGGGAGGCTGAGATGGTTGCATCATCGGTTGAGGAGAGGGGTTGGTGGCTGCAATGGGCCGTTGCTCTGATACCACGATCCCAACAACAAAGCCTTTTCCCACATTAAGTAGGGTTGGCTACATGGATTCTTTGCCTCCATTCAGATCTATCTTGGGCCATTCTCGAGCTTGCATCCAAAAAACTAAGGTCCCTTCGGAAAGTCTCATTCCAACACTTTTTGGGCCTTCCTCGCCCTCTCTTAGCCGGTTCAACATCTCAAAAACTTGTTTCTCCTAATTGGTGCATCATCCGACCTCCTTTACAAATGGTCAAACCACCTTAAACGATTTTCTCGCATCTTATCCTCGATTGGAGCTACACCAACTTTGCTTTCGATTGCATCATTCCGAATCCGATCTTTATGTGTATGTCCACACATCCACCTTAGCATTTTCATTTCTGCTATTGCCATTCTCTGTACATGTCTTTGGTTCACAAACCAACATTCATATCCATAGAGCATAACAAGTCTCACGACTGGTCTGTAAAACTTTTCTTTGATTTTCAAAGGAGTTTTCTTATCATATGAAACAATAGAGGCTCCTCTCCACTTTGGCCAACCTGCATTTATTCTATACGTAAAATCCCTATCAATTTCCTCCTCATTTTGCAAAATAGATCCCAAAAATCTAAAAGAATCTTTCTTTTGAATGTTATCATCACCAATCTTCACCCCGATTCGTTCACCATTGCTTCCATCAAAAGTTCACTCCATATATTCAATCTTAGCCCTAGTTATACGAAAATCTTTAGTCTCTAATGTATGTCTCCAGACCTCAAGCTTCTCATTTACTCTTTCTCCAGTCTCATCAATCAACACAATATCATTAACAAATAACATACACCAAGGTACTCTCATCCTGAATGTGACTAGTCAACTCATCCATAATCAAAGTAAAAAGGAGCGGACTCAAAGCTGAACCTTGATGCAGATCAATGTTGATTTCGAAATAGATAGTTTTCGCAGACCGGGATCCTTACACAAGATGAGCCCAATCATACATCTCCTTTATGAGGTTAATATATATGACATGTACTTGTCTCTTCTCTAAATCTCTCTACAATATCTCCTATGTGACAGATTCATAAGCCTTCTCCAAGTCAATAAAAATAATACGGATGTTCTTCCTTTTAGCTCTATAAATCTCCATTATTCTTCTTAGCAAGTTGATGGCTTCTATAGTTGACCAACCTGCCATGAATTCGAATTGATTTTCTTTTACTTTGGAAATTTGTCTCTGGCCTTCTTTTGATCACATTCCCAAATTTTCATAGTATGACTCATCAACTTGATACCTCTGTAATTCGAATAATTTTGAATGTCTCATTTGTTCTTATAAAAGGCACCACGGGCTTCTCTTCCATTCTTCAAGCATTTTCTTTGCCAAATACTGTTAGTTACATAAATTTGTAAGCCAAGTCAAACCGCGCTCACCCAAAACTCTCCATACTTCTATAGGAATGTCATCAGGTCCTACACCTTTCCCGAGTTTGACACATGAATTCGTCTATATCTTCAAAGCCTTCAAAGCCTCCTCTACTTCCTTCAAAGCCTCCTCTACTTCCTTTGTATTCGTCTATATCTTGCACGATTCAAGTGTGACACCCGAATTCGAATAACCCGAACCCGACCCGATTAGGGTTTATAATATGCGATAATACTATCAATCAATATTAAATAATCTGAATCAATCCAGAGATCATAAATTTAAATTCGTTTGGGATCAGTCGATTAAAAATGATTGCATCATAATTCATGTCATTAGGAAAAAGCTGCGACGTGATCCGAATCACAAAATAAAGACCATTATAAAATTTGTATCGTCGAAATAAGACCAATGAAATTGACCGTTCACCAATCGGAGGTCATTTGATAATTTAAATCACAAAAAAATTATTACAAATCTATTTCGTATTTCGCCAATTTATGAATCCATCTTGGACCAGAAAAGACGGTCGAAACGAGCTATTGATCATCTGAATAAGAGATTCATAGACGGTCGAAACGAGCTATTGATCATCTGAATCGGAGATTCACAATGGAAATACAGATGACTTTGGTATTCTAGAGAAGAGAAATGTTTAAAAAAAATAAAAAAAATATAAATTTGATTTCAGTATTCCAGCAGAATAGTAGTCCCTCCACGTGGCCCCCAAACCTCTCCACTTGGCAAGATCCAAAGCCCCTCTTTTCCTTATTTATAACTCCCCATTTTCCCTTATTCCTTTTCTTAGAATTCCCCAAATTCCCCAATTCCTTTCCATCGAAGGGGTCCCCTTCCTCAGAATTCGATTGGAGCTGCTCCAGCAACCCCTCCCATTTTTTGTTTGCTGCTGCTGCAATTGCTGCAGCCACCTATTGCGTATCCAGCAGCCTCCCCATTTTGCTGCTGCTGCTGCTCTAGTAGCTTGCAGCTGATGCAACCAAGGCCTGGAAGCCCCTCCCAGTAGCCCTTCTTGTTGCTGTTCTTTAGCTTCTGCTGCAGCTGAAGCCCTTGATGCAAGAACTCCAATCAAGGAGCTGGTGTTCTCCTTCCCAATTGGAGCCATTGCATGTCAAGTTGTCTCTAATTCTTGGAGATTTCAAGGTACAATCTTCTCCTCTTTTGCTGTCATTTGTGTAATTTCATACATATTAGTTCCAAATTAAAGTCTAAATTTAAGCACCTAATTTCTTAAATTTTAGATCAGATTATAGCTCCAAATCTTGGGTTTTTAAAAGATCAAATTTGGGGATTTTTGCATGAAGATTTTACTCTCTAAAAGTTATTGAATTGTGAATTTAAGATCAGATTATAGCTCTAAATCTTAGATTTTTAAAAGATCAAATTTAGGGGCTTTTGCATGAAGATTTTACTCACTAAAAGTTACCGAATTGTGAACTTTAGATCTGAATCTAAGATCGGATTTATAGCTCCTTAGCTCCTGATCTTGGATTTTAAAAGGTCAAATTTTGGGGTGGGCTGCATATAATAAGTTTTAAAATTCAGACTGTTGTTAAGCTATTATATGCTCTCACTTTCATGATAAAAATGAGAAATTTGGTACTGAATGACATGCAATTTTCAGACCACAAATAGCTACAGTTTCATGCTTGAATTGTAAAAGATTTAGGGATGATTTGCATGTGATTTGAGTCTAAAATCAGACCACAAATAGCTATAGATTTCATGCTTAAATTGTGAAAGATTGGGGTTGAATTGCTTGCGATTTGAGTATAAAATTAGACCTCAAATAGCTACCGATTTCATGCTTGAATTGTGAAAGATTCGGGGGTGATTTGCATGTGATTTGAGTAAGAAATCAGACCACAAATAGTTACATATTTCATGGTTGAATTGTGAAATATTTGAGGATGATTTGCATGTGATTTGAGTCTAAAATCAGACCACTGTTATGTACTATTCATAACTTAAAATATGAAAGATTAGGGATGTATTAATATACGAATTTGAGTCTACTTTCAGAACTAATTAGTTACAGATTTCATGTATTAAGAATGAACGAATTTGGGAGTGTTTTACTTGCAATTTGATCAAAATTTAAACCACTAATTACCTGTAGATTTTATGTCTTAAAGAAGTAAAGAGTTGGGTAATTTGGCATAGAATTGAATTCAAATTCAGATCTTATGACCATCTTTTAATTTCATGATTTTAAAATAATGAAATAATCCTTTGAGTTTATAAACCACTAACTATAGATCATGATTGATAAGAGTTATTGACATCATATCTACATCTGTAAAGTTAACCACATCAGAGATTGAGAAAGGAGTAATCAAGTAAGTAAGTATGATGGTGAATCAATGATGACTTTTCATTGTGCAGTTATGGTGATCCTTATACCTGACTGTGCGAGGGTACCATGTCCTTCAGCTGGGCAGGAGATAGTAAGCCCAGTTAGGGCATCGACTGCCTAGTGCGCGGGTCTAGGATCCCAGTCATGTTTACGATTTTTATGCGAGCTCGCAGTATTTTTACACTTTGTTGGGATCCAGGTGTTTGACCAGTTCCACTGACCCTGTTTCAGCAGGGTACCTAGGCTGGAGGACCCTTGGTTTTGCTTTTCGAGCTCATTTTACCCATATCGACCAGTCAGTTTCGGAGTGACTCAGACCGGAGTGTCTCCCATCGGTCTCAAGGGCGTAGTTTGGTGTGTGCCTAGCCCTCTTCTAGACCACACTTCCACTGAGAGGGCGAGACGGAAGAGTCTCTTAGGAGGCTTCGTCACTGTTTGAGTTTTTGGTTACTGTTCCGCCAGTAGGTCCTGACGAGGAAAATATTATTGTCAAGTGGAGTCAAGGCCCTAAATGTCGGTTTCAGTCACCATTTCATTGACCGATCGAAACGGAATTTCGATCGAATTTCAACTGAAATTTCGATCATTTCAGTCATTTTTTATACTAGGGCCCCCATATTTCGGTCATTTCGGCTATTTCGATCGAATTTCGATTTCGTTTGGATATCGATATTATACAGAAATTCGACCGAATTTCGTTGAAATTTGAGGCCATGGAGTTCAGTTTGATTACTGTTCCGCCAGTAGATGCTGGCGAGGGAAGAGACTAGATCTTGGATATCTTCAATCATCACATATGATATCTCACAACAATGGAAAGGAAGAAAAGACCGTGACATGGAAATCTTCTGCACTAGAATGAGTTACTACTAGGTAAAGCTAGTGGACGTATTGGGAACTTAGTTAGGATGCATTAAACTCCACCGCAAGCCTACAGAGGCATCACAACCCTAAGGCATTCTTCCAGCCTTAGAGTCATATTGTGAGGTCTCACCCGGACCAAGATCACAGACTATCCACTAGGCTTGAGGAATTAGACAAGGACAAAGATCAGAACAAGAGATTCATCATCTACATTGCTAAGATCCATCAACATGAATTATGAGTAATAAAATCATGATAGCTTAAAATGGATCTTATAAATAAAGGCAAGCATTAAGTATGAGTAGTTGAGGGGTGAGTGAACAAGAGGATTCACATACAAGAGCAACTTTTTTTGAAGTCCTGAAATAGGGGGAGACACTCGTTGGTGTTCGCCCCATCTTTTAATCAGAAAGTGAGAGCAAAGAGAAGAAAAAACTACAACAAGTATGGCCGACGGAGCGACCAACTACACCACCCAATCCTCTACCAAACACTTGGCATGTATATCCACATTTTCCTTATAAAAGCGCTGCCCTGAGAACAACAAGGCATTCCTCCCCAGCCAGATAGCCCATAGGACAGCCAGGGGAAAGATCAACTCCCTCCTAGATCTAGTCCTATTTACCACCAGCAAGCCGCAAAATGTCTCGAGACCCACAACGCAACACCAGGCCAAGCCCGACCCCTGCCAAATCTGAAGCACCTTGGGGCACTTGAAGAACAGATGCTCGATGGACTCAACCGCCTCCTCGCAGAGTAGGCACCTGCTGGAGGTGGATCCCAGAAGCCTGGTACACCGGTCCCTCGTCATCAACCTTTGTCTCCGAAGCAGCCATAAGAAGAAACCGACCCGCTCAGGAAGCTTGAGTGCCCAGAGGAACGCACAATCGCGGATCAAAATCTCCGAACGGGAAGGCGGCGGCCTGCAAATAGCCCCAAAGGCCTTTTTAACTTAAACTGACCCGCGCGCCAACCCCAATGGTCTCTCCCCTTCGAAGGACACCCTACCTCCTTGATTGCATCCAACATGCCCAAAAAATCCTCCAATCTTTGGTCGGAAAAGTGAGAGGAGAAAGTCAGGCACCAATTTCCATCCGACCAACACGTTGCAACCGTCATCATTTTGTCATCCGCGAGAGCAAATAACCGTGGGAACCGCGAGCAAAGGGCCCCCCCGTCCAATCATCCGTCCAAAAAGCGAAAGATTCGTCCCCAACAAGGATCGGTCTGAACAACGATAAGTTCTTGGAGAAAACGTCCATGACCCCCCATCCAAAATGGAGTCGGAGAGTCCAGCTGAGCATCCGGCCTCGGAGGCGCCCTTGTAACACTGTAAATCTTACGCAGCACGGTACATACAAGATCCTCTCCAGGTCCCCAGAGCTTACTCGCCCACTTAAGAAGCAAGGCCTCGTTCAACTGAAAAACCAACTTTGCATGCAAGTAGCTTATTAAGTTTACATGGCAATGTCTATCTACTTGCTTTCTTTTGAAACCACTGAAATGCCTGTTATTTTTAATAAATTATATTGTACTTAACTTTTGTTGACAATTTTTTCTTCCCAACATGGATGTCGGGTAAAGCACATTCATCACAATAGTCAGACAGCTAGATACTGAGCTTCTGCGGTTCTGACAGTTTCTATTTACGGTACACATATTGTAGCTTTTGCACATGATATATATAACTCTCATTTGTTTATTTCTATTTTCTGTTATATTTTGGGATACATGTACATAATGTCATTTTTTTGACACAGGTAATATTTTATATAAATTAATGCAAATATCTCTTGGTGGCACTTGTTGTTCTATGGTTGATTAATAAAATTGCGGGTGTCATTCGATACGCGAAAAATTTCCCTCATTTTCGATAACCTAATGCGATCTATAACGAACGTGATACTACAAATTCTGTATAAACAGGTAACTCGGATCTCGGACGCTGCATCAAGTAACTTTCACTACTAGTTAGATCTCCCAAAGTGATCTCTCTATTTCCTTCCCCAATGAAAAGCTTATGTAAATACCGCTTCCATCTAGTCTCTATATTATTATGAGTGATAAGCACATGTCCTTTCTCATACTTAATGCATCTCAATTGAGTAAGGTATTTGGTCTTTCTTTCTCTTGATTAGGCCAATCTGAATATATCCTTCAGGCTCTCCTTAAAGTCAAGATTTTTGGACAAAACTTCATAAACTTTTGAATTAGCTTCGCTTACAGCTTTGTTTGCTTCCTATTTCTTCGATAACATGCGGAGAAAAATATTGGGAGAAAAACTTGTCTTATTCCATGGCTCTAGGGTTTCTTATATAGAGTGAAAATCCTAGAGAGCTAAAAAGGAGAAGTTACGTAAGTACCCCCAAGGGGGTTACGGGATTCAAGAAGATATTATTTGTTAAATAATAACTTTAACAAATAGCAACAATAAAAGGATGCAAGAAATGTTCATGCAGACAAGCAAGCAGGGAATATAGAATCACATAACTCCTCCGCAGTTGCATGCCACAACCACATCATATCCAAGTCTTTAATCTCCTTACCATGTTTTTCTACTTGCATTGCATTGAGTATCAAGTTCATACCTTCGTATCTGGTAGTGGGAATCTCCTTTTTCTTGATATTCTTGAGAAGCTTTAGTTTAGCCTATTGAGAAATCCATATTTGAGCAACGAGATCAATAACCCGTTTCTAAGCATATGCTAGTACTTGAGCCTACCTTAAGGGTATATTATGCATCTTTAAATATTGACAATGTTGTTATTAGTGTTTCTAAGCATATACTAGTACTTGAGCCTACCTTAAGGGTATATTATGCATCTTTAAATATTGACAATGTTGTTATTAGTGTTGATTTACCATGTTATGTAGGCAATGATGTTTTAGGTTCATACCTCAGAGTTTTATGGTGGGGATTGCTTTCCTTTACATATTTTTGAGGAGTTCCATGTTATCTATATTAGGTTAAAATTACATCAATGAGACAAAAACTTTTTTAGCTTATACCAATATTTGATCTTACCCATGAGGTATGCCATACATATTAGATATATTGATGATGATGCTGATAGGGATAATATATAGACATTTTATGCAAGAAAGGATGACACAAATTTCTATCTTCCTACTTTTTGAGGAAAAAGGGTATGTATTCGACATCCCATCTTTGTTTGTATTACGCTAAAACATTTGTCATTGGAGATGCGATAGTTTATTTTTCGGGTTTCCTATGTTCTTAGGTGGACGTCTTCTTGATCTTGTACCCTTTTTTTCTTAAAAAAGAGATAGTTTCTTCTTGCATGTTGCCTTCTCAACCATTATTGTCTCGCATGCATATCGGTTTGCTTATTGTAAATGCTGGTAGAGAGAGGCATCGCTGAATGAGATGGTCACAATGGTTTGTAGGGACATATTACCCTTGCTGCTTTTTTTGATGCTATATCATGTTTGCAAATGGGTCTTCACGATTAAGCATAATGTAGATTGATAGACTAAGAGATACAAGGTGCAGGTGGTCGTTAAGGGCAACAATCAGGCATATGATACTATTTTGACGCATCATGGACTACTTGGACGCATTCTCTTATGTAGTTCTCTTGGCTACTATGTAAAATAGATTCTTTCTTGAGTTATACAGAAAGACCGACAACTTTACCGACTTGATAAGAATGGCATCTCTTATTTGAGATCTACATGAGGAGGTATATATGGAGTAACCACATGACTTTGTGACCAAGGGGAAGTTTCAAAAGGTATGTAGGCTTCATAAGGCCATATATGGTTGTAAGTAGAGTTCCATAGCATGGTTCTACCTTAGGTTGTGGAATCGTTGTTTTATTAGCGGACTAGTGACGCTTCATGCTACTAGTGGACTAGTGGTGCTACTAGCCTATGTTGATGACATTATGGTAATTGACAATGATTCAGAGCTTCTATACATCAAAGAAAATACTAACTTAGTACTTTATCTAAAATATCTTGACATCTTGTCGTACTTTGTTGGCTTGTTAATGGCAATGTTGTAAAAGTCACCCGACTAGCCCGACTGGTAGGTCCGATTAGACTAGTCAATGGGGATGGCTGACTGAGTACCGACTAATTCCGACTAGGTCCACTAGTCAACCAATTCTTGCTTGGAGATACCATAATTTTTTTACTTTTTTAAAAGCAAACTTATTCTAATATGCTTAATGTTTTATTTAAATTCAATTACTTCTTTTGATTCATTACGATAGTAAATATATATATAAATCTATGCAAATATATAATAATATATGTATAAAAATGATTTATATATTTAAAAATCAAAGCCGATTAAAGTCCGACTAAATCCGAGTAATCATCCGATTGCTGATTAATCATTAGTCAGTGACCTGACCGACCGAGTACGACTACCGACTTTTGCAACCTTGGTTTATGGCTTGTAGATCCAAAAGGTAATCATTTTCCAACAAAAGGATGATACTACGAAGAAATTGAAAATAAAAGGATGAGTACTCGTAAGAGGCATGCCTAGATCGAAATGCTTGTATCTAAGGTGGGCTCTACTCCTATATACTTGGACGCCAAGCTCTGGGAGTACGCATAGGAGGCTGATGCTAGACAATGTAGAACCATGGTGGGCATCCTCTCCATGCCATTGTTATTATCTATGCTCCAACATAGGGGTGTGTGGTTGAGATAATATAAAATTGGTATGTTAATCCGATTATTTACATATCTTTTTGTTATCTCTTTTGTATTTTTGATTAATAAAATCTTCATCCTCTTTCTCTGCAAAGAAGATAGGCCCCATAGTAAAATACATTATGTCCTTTCTCTTTTCATATATCTACTAGAATGCAATTGTTTTCACAACATGCGGGATCCCTTTGTGTGCACATGGGCTTTCTTTTTTGATATAAGGGTCTACATGGACATCACATCCGTGTGATAGAGATACTGCAACTTAAGTTTGTTCAAGTAATTTCATTTATCTTATTTGATTCTATAAGATGGCCCCTTCCCAACTTCAACAGTAGGATAATTCTATTGTTAAAGTATGCATCACATCTATAGATGGGTAATTGGATCCCTCCAGGTTTAATCCCACATCTATTGTGAGTGGGACTTGGTCTTACTGGTGGGGCTATATAAGAAGCCCCAAACCACCCGTAACAGTTGAGAGAGAGCAATATAGAATACTCAGCCCTTGAGAGGCCTTCTCCCATGGTTTCATCTTGCTCCTTATGGAGTAGGGTTCCACGTAAAATTCTGGTGTCCTTCCACGTTTATATTTCTTTATATCTGATATGCATTCGCACTATCGTTTTCTACATGGTATCTGAGCGTGTTCGATTCTTGAAGATTTATTTTATGTTTGTTATTTGTTCGAGATTTGAGATTCAGTTCTAGGGTTTCCTGAAACCCAAATTCTTTGACACCATCTACAACGTAGTTTTGCAGTTCAATTTTTAGTTTTCTTGCAGATTTATTATTTGTTCATGTTCAAGATCAGTTCTGGAAATTCTGCACGGATCGATTCTAGACATGCCGAGTCGAGTTTCTTCGTGAAACCCTAGATCTTCAGGCCGTATTCAATTACAAGTTCAAAAGTTTGATTCAATAATCGTAGTGCTTGCATCTTCTCTGCAAGTATCTTCTCCATGTGCACGTTTTGTACATGTTCTAGGGTTTCAAATGAAACCATAATTCCGTGTGATTCCAGTAGTTTTGAAGATATTGAAGCCTCCTTGCAATTTCAACAAGTTCCATAAAATCAGGGTTGTTATGTAACCTTAAAAATCACGATTATAACAAAGGGTTCGTCTGAAGATATTGCGGCACACTATTTAGAAACCATCATGCATCACCACCTCCATCTAATTTCTCTTGAAAGGACAAACTCCCGTATTGCACGTGAAGAAGAGTTATGATGGGTTTTGCCCTCCCGTCAGACGCTACTCCAGGAAGGAGAAGAATACGTGTCTTCTAAACGAGCAACACCCCGAGAGGCGAGATCAAAATCTACCAGATGTCTTCGGCGGCGATGTGTTCTTCGATCCCTCAGTACGAGCCCAAATGATCGACCACGCACCAGCAACAACAAGATTCCTCTGCGCAATCGACCGCTCCAGCGATCAACCCCTCGCATGAGATATCTAGGCAGTGCCACCTCTCCAAACTCCTTCTCGATCCAAGTCTAGGCGACTCCTTCCCCGACGACGATGCAAATTCGCCTTCATATCCACCCTAAGTACTTGGTGGCGCAACGACTCCGATTTCTTTGTGTTATCTACCTCTATAACAACTCTAACCGCGCGATACCCACATCCCCTTCGCACCCCAAGTGTTCTCTCTAGCAGGGCTCCTCCTTTAGGCCCTCTCTTTAGCCTCCAAGAGGTGTAAGGCTCCCATGCGGCACCACTCAGATATGGAGAATACCCGTCAGGCAGTGCCGTGAGAGGAGGGCCCCCAATCGAGGAAACCTAAATAGGGAAGAAGGGCCTGCTCTTTCCTTCAACCCTCCATGACAACATTTTTTTAAAAAGGAGGGCCCAAAATATCTTGAGCCCAATTGGGTTGGGCCTGTTTAAAAAAGGGGAAAGCCCAAAGATGGGTTGCTGCTCTTGCACTAAAAGAAAATGTGCGTATGATTGGGACTAGAAAAAGTAAGAGCCCAACAAATGGGTTGTTGCAAAAAAGAGAGTTGTATTGGGCCTAATTTGGACCATGAGTGTTGAAGCAAAAAGGAGGTATTGTACAAAAACGTACGAAAAAGAAGAAGAAGAAACTTCGAAAAAAAAGAACATCTTTTAAAAAAAGGGAAAGCTGAGAAAAATTAAATTGACTTATTGGTTTTTTTTGTTTTCTCCATCTTCATTTCTTCTCCCAACTTGGTTGATGCCATCTATTCCGACGAATATGGGAGAACGGGGGACTATTATGTAGAGTTCTACAGGACATTCAAACTCTCTAGTTCAGACTCAGACGTTCAGTTTTCAGACTCTACCAATTTGGTGTGCACATGCGTGCGATCTATGTGAGAGGTCCCCATCTTGATTTCGACTCTGAGTTTTCATGTGATCCATAGGGACTCCAGAATAGAGATCCCATTCTTTGAGCCTTTGTGGGCTTTAGGGTTTTCTTGTGGATTCACAGGGACTCCAGAGTTAGAGATCCACTCTCTGAGCTAGTATGGGAGAGACTCGATTCTCCAACGAGGAGACTTTCAGACTCCACTCTCCAGCGACTGTGGACTCCGACGAGAATGTTTTCATGATTTTTTTTCAAGTTTGGCCATTTAGAGAGATGGAGCAATTGCGAGCCAGAGTTCTCCATGTGGAGAATCATTTCAATTTCAACGACTCTGACAGACACAATACAGAGCATGCGTTCTCCGACAAAGATACCAAGTTCAGTTCACATTCAAGTCCCTCAGTTCCTCTTCACCAGCACAACATGAGAAGCAACACCCTCAACATGCAACCACGAGAGTATGCGTTTAGTTGCTATTGTCTATAGTGTCTTGTGATGTTAGTGATTTCTTTCTATTTTTCCAAGCTGAGCATTGCATGCTCCGACTTGAGGGGGAGCGCTAGAGTATGCGTCACATGTATAGATAGATAATTGGATCTCCAGAGTATAATTACCATATGCACATGTTTAGTCCTACATCTACTTCGAGTGGGACTCGGTCGTACTGGTGGGGCTATTCAAGAAGCCCCGGACCACCTGTAGCAGTTGAGAGAGAGAGCAATAATAATATCTGACCCTTGAGGCACCTTCTCCTGTGGTTTCATCCCACTTCTTTTGAAGTAGAGTTCCATGTAAAATTTCGATGTCCTTCCACACTTATATTTCTTTATCTCTGATACGCTTCCACACTATCGTTTTCTACAACTATAAAGAGATTGCAAATAAAATGATGATTACTAATTGTTTTGTGCTATCTTATGAAGAGACCCTGCCAATAATATGAAGTTGTATTTACTTGGGCAAGAGTGGCTGTTTTTCTCTAGTACATCTTTTTGCTTCTTAAAAAGAATCTATCTGAATTTGCCTCGGAATTCAACGTTCTCGTTTTCCCCTCAAACTTGGATAATTTCTCAGAAATGTAAGCTTATTAACTAGAGCGATTGAGAAATTGGTTTATTATAAGCTAGCAGCCTGCTATAGTCAACTTTTGGAAGACAGTTGTCAAACATAGATGAGTTTGTCAGTATTAGTCACTGGTAATAAGCTGTACAAGTACTAGTAGTCATTTTTCTCTATTTATTTTAACAGATTTACAGTTTAAATCATCACTATTAACGTACTGATATGTAGTTATATATGGAATGCTTTGCTGTCAGCAGCTTTTATTTTAATTTTGTTTTCTTCTGAGATTTATGAAGCTCTGGAAAATGTGAATAAAATTGTCGATGATCGTACTATTTCAGTGTGTGTGATGTATTTCTTTTGTTAACAATTGCTGAATACGGTAAATACCATCTTGTATATTTACTAACAGTTGTAAGACAATTTTATGACTGCTTCAGGTGAAAAAAAATCAGGATCTAGGTCCTAATGACTGCACGAAATATACTAGTGCCAAAATTACAATGCCTTTTCGACGATAATTGAATTGCGTAGGTTGAAGAGAAGCTTACACGATTCTTGAATTTGAGGTAATTTCTATTGACTGCGAAATGATTTTTGCAAAATTTTAAATCCCATCAGGTGCCATTATATTGCACTATTTTCAACTACTTGATTGTGCATTACTGTATGAATTCTCTCTATCGTTATATTTTATCTTTATTACACAGCCGTCAACAGGTGGCCATTCGTTCACTTCTTTTGGAAAATACACAGCAGATAATATCGCTTTTCTTTCTAGAAGAAAATAAAAATTTCTTCAAAGCTGAGAAGTGAAGCCGAGCAGCCTTCGATAAATTCATAATCCATTCACTTCTTTTGGAAGATATACAAAAGACAAAATCACTATGACTTCTGGAAGATGATTAAAATGCCTCATTGGTGAGAAATGAAGTTTGGAAAACAATCGAGTTTGAGGTAATTTGGTTTAAATGTGATATGAAATTAGAAAATCTAGTTAACGTTCGTAGGTGTCATTATTTTCAACTACTTGATGGTGCATTATGGTATGCATCCTCATCTATGTCCACATTTCATCTGTATTATACACCATCTAGCGCGTGCATCATCCATGTATTGTCCCACCTCTGCAATGATTCTTAGCAGAACATTAGTTCTTGAGCTTTAATCTGGTAAATTACTTGCACAAGATGTTCATTGCAGCAGCTTGTGTAAAATCTTCACGTGTCTTGCATGCAAGATTCTTTTTTTATTTATTTAAGATGCACCGTCTTTGGAAATGTCAAGTCCAACCAGAAGGACTATCATTAACTTAGTAATTCTCATATACTTTCAGAATACTTAATGATTTAAAGGAACTTTATTTAGATTACTGATGGGACTTCATTTTTGTTGATTTCTCCTATGTTAGTTTGAATCTTCTGTTGGTTTAATTTGACTATTAAGTTCTGGTATCCTAATTTTCATTTTTTCACCACTTTATCCTAAAATGTGGTAACTACTTTCTTTACTAAAAAAACTCATTATTATGCGGTTTGGGCATGTTGGAGTATATGCGTCATGTATAGATGGGTAATTGGGTCCCTCTAGGGTCCAATTACCACATCCACTGGTTTAGCCCCACATCTACTATTTGTGGGGCTAGGAGACTCAGTGGGGGCTATATAAGAAGCCCTACACCCATTATATCATATGAGAAAAGTGAATAGAAAACACAAGCCCTTTGAGGCGTTTACGTGTGGTTTCATCCCGCTCCTCACGGAGTAGGGTTCCCCGTAAAATCTTGGTGTTCTTCATTGTTCTTATTCTTTATCTCTGATTATGCTTCCTCATTCTCATTTTCTAACATCGTATCAGAGCGGGTTCGATTCTCGAGGATTTATTCTTGAAGATTTATTCTTATGCTCATGTTTTATTTGAGATTCGATTATCAGAATAGTTTGATTCTTGGTTATTCTTGAAAGATTATCCTGAAGATTATTCATGTTCAGTTTAAGATAGGTTCATGCCTAAGCAAAATCTAGGGTTTCTTCTGAAACCCTAATTCCTCGACATCAAGCCGTCGATGATTAGATCCATCTCTGAGACGCATCTATCCGCCCTAATTTTATTATGGATCCAGTCACCGTGCTTTAGGCACATATCTTGTAATGGCCGACATCAAGTTCTACATCTGAGTGCGTTATGCACAAGTTCAACATTATTCAACTTTCTGGAGTAGCAAAAGCACCAATCACAGCAAAAGCCCCAATCGCATTCACCAGCAACATTATTTTGAACCAGTTCGGGGATTGATCTGCTCCAAAGACCTCATCCTCGATCTCAACCGCATCTGCATCTTCTCCATTACGGTAGTAGAACCTTCAACGATCACACATGTCGAGGAGGAAGAAGAGAAGCCTGAAGAATCTAGGTGCGCGAATCACCAACAGACCTCAGCAACACCCAAATGCCCTCATTTTCAGCGACGTCTTATGCATCACCCACAGCGCCATCTTTCGCATCTTCCAGCGATGCACGACCATCTCAATAGTGGAGATACCCTCCAGCAAGAACACCTCCAGGCGGCATAATCATGCGCATCTCTATGCCGATGCACAGCTGCATGCGACATCATCAAGTGCTCCTCCCAGAACTCCAGGCAGTAGTGCACCTCTCCCTCATCTTCGAAAGGGATGCAAGGCCCTCTTCTTCCACGGGTGCTGCCCCCAACAATCCTCAATGAGGGCGATACTGAGATGTGGTTCCCATGATGGAACCCTATTCAGTGATAAAGAAAGGGACTCGATGGCCCTTTTTATTAAGAAATGAGGCTTCTCTAGGCCCAATTGGGTCAAAATTTGATTTTTTAAAAGAAGTACCTCTATTAGGCCCATTTGGGCTGTATTTTTTTTTAAAAGAGAGGATCTTGTTTTCGGAAAAAAGGCACACACAAAAAAAACGTATGCGGGGGGAAAAATGAGACGGCTAAAAAAAGGAATAGCTGAAAAAATGATTTGAAAAAAAGGAAGAAGAAAAGCCGGAAGGAAAAATTATGACAGCTTATTCGTTTTCCCCCATCTTCTTGTCTTCTCCCAACTTTATCGATGCCATTGTTTTTCTGCAAGTATGGGAGAAGGGGAGTATTATATAGAGTTCTACAGGTCCGATTTGGATTTTTGCCTCTACAGATTTTCAGATTCAGACTCGATGTTTAGATTGGTTCCGAGTCTTCAGTTTGATGCACATATGTATGCGATCATCAGTTGTGTGGTCCCCATCTTTGATTTGGTTGGCTCAGGGTTTTCATGTGATCCATAGGGACTCCGGAGTAGAGTTCCATTCTCTATGCCATTGTGGGCTAGGGTTTTCATGTGGTTTCATTGGGACTCCAGAGAAGAGATCCCATTCTCTGAGCTAGTATGGGAGAGACCCAGTTCTCCGACGAGGAGACTTCCAGACTCCATTCTCCAGTGATCGTGGACTCCGATGAGGATGTTTCCACGACTTTTTCCAGTTCAGCCCTTCAGAGAGATGGAGCGGTTGCGGACCAGAGTTCTCTAGGTGGAGACTCATTGACTCTGACAGGTACAATATAGAACACATGTTCTCCGACGAGGAGCCACAGTTCAATTCACACTCAGCCCTGTTGTTCCTCCTCACCTGTATGGCATGAGAAGCAACGTCCTCGACAACAACTGACGGTAGAGTATGTGTTGAGTTGAAATTGTCTATAGTCCCTTATATTGTGATTTGAGAATTCTTTCTATGTGTCCAAGCTGAGCATTACATGCTCTAGCTTGAGGGGGAGTGTTGGAGTATATGCGTCATATGTAGATGGGTAAGGGTAATTGGATCCCTCCCGGATCCAATTACCACATCTAGTGGTTTAGTCATGCATCTACTATTTGTGGGACTTGGAGACTTAGTGGGGGCTGTATAAAAAGCCCCACACCCATTGTATCAGATGAGAAAAGTGAATAGAAAACACAAGCCCTTTGAGGCGTTCTTCTGTGGTTTCATCCCGCTCTTCACAGAGTAGGGTTCCATGTAAAATCCCGGTGTTCTTCATTGTTCTTATTCTTTATCTCTGATTACACTTTTGCATTCTTGTTTTCTAACAGGACAACTGCTTTCATTAATTTAAAAATATGTTTATATGAAAGCACCACAATGAGAGGGGCATATAACCTTACATCAAAAAAGTTAAAGGCTAAGCTATGACCATAAATCCTCGAGGAAGCAAAAGTATGGTTAAGTACGACCAACATGGCCTTGAAGTAAGAATAAGTATGAAATGAGAAGAGGGCCAACACAATCCAAGTTCAACTGAATAAAATGCAAGCGATTCCTCAGAATTGTTCCCCTTTGTCGTAAACCTTCTCTTCTTGGCTTTTGGCGCTCACTCTCCAAGTACTTTTTCCGATCAAGCTCTTTCCGAAGTAAGAGTGCTTCAATCCTATCATGATTTTGCAGTTTTCTTTGGAATTTTGCTCACTCATCTCTGAACCATGCGTCATGCGTGATTCCTTCCTGTCCATCGTATGACTAAACCAAATGATTATATTTTCAAATCCTCCAATCCTCCCCAAAGTCAATATTTATTCTGGATACGAAAATTCACAACTGCATTGAATATATCATGATAAAATATTCAAACGAACCAAAATCAATTCTCGATACGATATATCGCCGATATATCGTGATATGACTTACTATGATCTGGGGAATGGGATCATCAATGATGTTGCAGATGAGAAGGCTGTCACAAGTTTGTGGTCGAGGCTTGAGAGTCTTTACTCGGTGAAAATTTTAAACCAACAAGTTGTCGTTGATGCAATGGCTGATCTCCCTTATATGCAAGAAGATACTCTTTTAGAAGAATATCTAACCACTTAAATTCTTTGCTTCTAGATTTGCGGAATATGAATGCTAAAATAGAGGGTGAGTATACTACTGTGGTTTTATATTCTTATTACCACTCGATTGAGAATTTCTCTTAGATGTTTGTAATCGATAGAGAGGATATTCGTTTCCTAAAATGTTGTTTCTTGTTTGTTTGTTTCCACTGTATCCGCCGCCGATTGCATTCCTAGTTGCCATACACCACATATCAAGGATATGCTACAACAAAATGTAGCAAGCAACAACTATCATCAACTCGTTAATGCTTGTGGTATGATGCCACATAAACGTAAATGCTAATGTACCACATGAACGCAGTAATAATAGCTGAATGTACCACTTGAGGCTTCTGAAAGCAAGGTGTATTCTCGTAAATGTTGACCTTGATAAAGCATTTTGGGTTGAGGCTGGGAATGCAAGTTCTTATGTAGTGAATTATAGCCTCGCATTCGCAATTGACTGTAAGGCACCCCTCAATGTATGATACCATAATCACTTCCTTCGTCTTATGTGTCTTTGTTTATGTTGCATAATATCATGCTAGTGAAGGAAAGTTAGAGCCGAGGACAAAAAAAGATGTATTTACATAATATGGTGGAGTAAAGGGATATAAATCATAGTCTCCTTTAGAGTATTTACACATTATTAAGATGAATGTTACTTTTGATTGGAATTTAATGCTTCACTGAGAGTCGATTATATTAATGTAGCTGGATCTTTCAACATGGATTTGAGCAAGAATCCATGTAGCCAACCCTACTTATAGCGGGAGAAGGCTTCACCATTTTTTTTACTGAGAGTCGAGTATATTAATGCATACACATGATGGTATCCATGAACATGCAAAGTTTAACTTGACACCAAGTAATGATCGAGCAGTTGATCACACTACTTATGATTAGATTGATGCTGAACAACTTGAAGTTGAGAATGCATAGGAAACTCATATCGTTGCTGTTCAGGTCTCTCAGAGAGATACATATATCATTAAAGATACAACTTTGGGGACATGGTTGTATTTGTACCACAACTTGCTGAAGAGGCTAATATTTCAAATTCGTCCACATATAAGGAGGTTATTACAGAACATGAGATGAAATCTCTTCACAAGAATCAAATATTGGAGCGTTTCAAGTTGCGAAGGGGCGAGAAGTCATTGGTTGCAAATGTGTCTTAAAGAAAATGAAAGGAATTTTAGGTCCTGAATACATGGGAGGAAAGTCATTAGGTTGCAAATGGGCCTTCAAGAAAATGATAGGCTTTTTTCTATAATGTGAATATATGGAAGTATATGGGTGGGCGGCTCCTCAACATCACACCTTTTTTTCAAAAAAGAGAGAAAATGGCGAGAATTTCGTGCATTGAATGCATAACTTACACATTACTCGCCTACTTGCAAAAGTCTACAATCAGAAGGCATGGATGAACAAGTCTGTCATTGGTTTTCTACTTTTAGAGGATTCAAATTCAATGCAAGATAATTGCAGAGATACCTTGAATATTAACTTGTTCAACGTAATACATTGCATAGCATGTTATATGACCTCCCTCGCATGTTGGCGGGATAAACCACCGATCATTCCCAAAATGGGGATCTTGATGCCGGTTAGCAAGTTGGGGGGAGGGGTTATGAGTCCGATTTATATTGCCATTAATAGATTCACCTGTTTAGGGGGGATCCATTTGTACGGGGGTGCTACATAAACTCGCTTAGGGAGGGGTTATGAGTCCGATTTATATTGCCATTAATGGATTCACGTGTTTAGGGGGGATCCATTTGTACGGGGGTGCTACATAAACTCGCTTAGGATTACATCTATTTTGCATTCCATGTATTATCGGTATACCACGGTTTAGTGTGATATACATTGCTGTTGACGATGGCTTAACCTAGTTAAGTCGAACTTCGTAAAACCTATGATGTTGTTTCATGCTTGCTTGTCTATCTGTTTGATCCATGTTCTATATTCACTGCACTTAACAAAGCATGTTCTTGGATTTCATCCCTTCTACAAGGTGTCATTTTTGTCGAAAGCCCAACACAGAAATGATACAAAACTTTTTTATGTCTAGAAAATAATAGTGCACAATGAGGCCCATGACTTATCTATAATAACCTATGAAAATATGGTATGACAAATATAACCTATTATCATGCCTATTAATAACTACCATTTTCTAACCTCACCTACAAATCTACTGAAAATCTGACGGTTTCCTCGCATAACTAACACCCTGAATTTAGTAGCATAAAATTGTAATATCTAATTTCCAACTAAAAATTCAAAATTTTCCCCTATATAATTTGTTTGTGTTTCAAACCTAGTAGTTTAAAGTCAGAGAAAAATTAACGTGGATATGCATTCAGACTGAGAAAATCACACTATATGCTATCCTATTGCGTGGAATGTAAATACTTGTTTATGTGGGTGTGTCTGATATAGTTCAGGACTTCACCCTCTTTATTCTAAATAAAGGGTAGTAAATGATCTTTATATAGCTCCATTACATGTCCCAATCCCAATCTACACGGGACTAGTAAGATATCACATGATTCTTTTTCATTTAACAATAACTATACCCTCCTTTTTCTCCTCCCTCCACCATGAGTATCCACATTGTACTCCCCTTTCCCATCCTCCTCTTTCCACCACTGCTGGTATTCACCTCCCCTTCTACAAACCAGTACTTGCCATCTCACTTCTTTTCCTTTCTCTCTTCCACCAACACAATACATCACCTCCTCCCATTCCACTTTCACCACAATACCTTCTCCTTCCCCTCCACCTCCCACCATCAAAATCACTACTTACCTCTCCCTTCCTTCCCCCTCCCATAACTATCTAACACCCCCATGCTGCCCTCCCTTCCCCTGCCTCTTCCTCCTCCGTTAGACACCGTAATCCCCCTCCAAGACCCAATGTCCCTGCCTTCCTCATCATTGCCTCCTCCATTATCCTCTTCCAATCCTTCCACCACCTCCCTTAGTCTCATATGGCGGCTGAATTCACTGGACCAAAATCAGGGTGAGTATGTTACCTCGAGCAATGGGGCTTGGAGGGGAAGTGGCGGCAGAACTTGCATTTGTGCAACAATAGATGGTATGGTGGGGAGAAGGAATGGAAGGATGTCGATGAAGGAAATTAAAGGATGCACTTTTTAAATAAAAAAGAATAGCCCTTTTTGAACGGGTCCGAGACACTCATTAGGCTATCCCCTATTTACTAACCATTGGGGCATGCCTATTAGGAAATGCAGATTCCTGACTATCTTAGCCCCCATCTGGAAATACAGGGTGTTCCTGACATACATGGTGGAGTTGTTAGAGAAGGAAAACCCTAATAGTTCCGCCCACCCATTAGTAAATTCCAGTATTCACCAAATCCAGCATTTGAGGTAGTGTTGGTCTGATGGAAATGTTAAGGCTGGACACTCACATTGTTAGCCATATCATGAAACTCCAATGTACCCAAAACTACTGTAATATCGAGCCTGTCCAAACTGCTTTACCTTTGGGAGAATCTTACGATGACACATCAGAGCCCTAACTGTATTTTTTATTACGTCTCAATAATGATTTGTTTTGTGCTATGGGTACACTACGTTAATAACAATAATAAATGCATGAGAATAAGATGATACAATTAATATTTCCTTTTTTAGCTTGTCCATACTACTTGCACTCTCCACGGGGGTCAACAAATTCATTGCCATGCTATTAGCACTCTCCATGGAGTTCAACAAGTTCATTGTGTAGTGGACAAACACAAAGTAGGAGAAAAAGGATCAATGCTTAGCCCAGGTTATGTTGCTGTACGTCCTGATTGGATTGATAGAAAGTTCCAGTGAAACCAGTCATGTAATTGGTGCGTAGACCGCGGGCAACCAACCAAAGTACCAGGTTGATCGAAGATCACAGTGAGACCAGGGATTGCACCTACGATTTGTTGTCATTGTTATCAGGACCAGCCATGAAACTCGATGCTAAAAGCAATAGAATTCTGTGCAGGGTGCCTGACTTGTAAGCCTAGCTGATCAACCTTTAATACACTGTCTTTAGACATCACACGTCGGTATCTCCATTCATAGAGTTCAAAGCTCAATCTCTGCATTTGATTACTCTATAAGATATTGAAAGTACTAAGGAGTTTTTGAAGTTGTGTGATCAGGGTCAGAGACTGTTGGGTTTGTAGATGAAGGAAGGCAGGGGTCGGATATGTAGTCAAATCACGATGAAGCATGGAAAGAAGCCTTTTACCAGGTTCCACATTGAATGGGTAGGTGTATTCTTGAGAGGTGATGCCACATCGCTCTATCTTTTATATGAAGTTACATTGAATAAAACTTTGATTGATTTACTGATTGTCCTCTTAAATCGAAGATCTTCTTGTTATGTAGTTGATCATGGAGAGAAAATTCACGTCTCGAAGGTGGTGCCATTCTAGATGTTTCTGCAGGTTTTTCCATGTGCCCTTGTGTCGTTGGATGGACATAAGCTTAATAGAGGGATAAGCACATGTGACATCCTTATGATTGTGGGTGGATTGTTAGGTAGCAGATCATCTGCTGTAGTGAAAACTACAGCAGGGATGCTGTGATATCCTTTTTTCTGCATTTTTTTTTCCAAAAATCCAACCATATGGATCGAATCTATGACCAATGTTCCACATACCTATCAAATTTTGTCCAAATCCTATGTTTCGAGCTATTTCATCTTAATGATCTAATGTCCAATCTTTTTTAAATGGGTTTTAACTTATTTAAATGCTGAGTTTTCTTTGATCATTAAGATGAATAGCTGCAAATGTCGTATTTGGATGAAATTTGATAAATTTGCAGAAATTATTCATAGATTCGTCCATCTGGTTGGATTTTTGAAAACGATTTTTTTGCAAAAAATGTATAGGATTACAGCATCCTGCTGTAGCTGTCACTACAACATAGATGCTCCCGAAGTTTAAAATTAGATCGGGGCGATTATCGAGGGTAGTTACTAGTAGTAGTTGCACCTTTAATGATGTCACGCGCCTTATGCTGGTTCGAAGGACAGGCTTTGCATGATGACTTGAAGTTCTGGTGTTTTAATTGTTGAATGCTGATGCTGATAAGCATGCTTTTGTTCTGTTTTGTTGGCTGGGAAGATGTGGGTCGCATGAGGTTCTAAATAAACACCAAGTTATTGTCCACACCCACAATATTACTTATTCATCGAGTAATGTTCTAAATTATCTCATAATCCTTTTTTGTCGAGACAGTGTAAAAGCACGGTGAATCCCAAGAACTTCGTAATGTAACAAGTAACAACAAGTGACGGTAACCCTCTCCACTTGACGAATCATACTAGTATTTGGAGGACTCAAGTACTTCCAAAGTATTGATATGAGACCATGTACTCTAGATTGACACCAGATTAACAGTACATTTACTTGGGCTCTAATGAACATAGGATACGCAGGTGCACCCTCAAGCACAATGTGTGTATATCTATGATATAAGCACAACTGAGGTATGGAATCTCAAGTAGGTTGTTAAAGATTTTATTTTGTGGTAACACTTGAATTATACAAGAAATTATTTTTAGTTTTTCGGTTTTTTCTTTCTTTCTTTAATCAATTCAAACAAAGTGGAGCTTTTGTTTCTTTAGAAATTGTTAAATGTTCAATTTAGCGGGAGAAATCATAGATTTAATGTATATAATACTTGCTAGGTTGCCAAATTATACCTGACTCTAACTATTTCCATGTGTTTTGCATGACAAGCACGAAAATCCTTCCAGAAAATGCAATCCAAAGCACGAATTCCTAAGTGAGAATCTTTTATTTGAAGTGAAATTTAATTTCTGAAATACATACGAAGACACACACATGTACAGCTGCACACTAGGCTAAATGGATATAGCAATCAATAATATACATTTGCCTCATCCGAAACTATCTTCCTCCTTTCACATGAGGTTGTGTAGTAATTGGACAAGATTTTAGGAGCAATGGTGTAAATATATATAATAAAATTCCCTTGACGCAGACTGTCGATGATCATTGAATTAAGCCATATTTTGTAGGATTTTATCCCACAAACTTTAGAATCTTTTAAATTATCTTCTCGACACTGTAAACATTGTTATTATTTCCTCGACTTTGTAAACTTACTGTCTTACCCAATGAACCTTGCCCGTTAATTTGACACATCTTGAGTTAATTTGCTTGGTTAAAAATGAGTAAATCAAGCCACAGTAAATCCAAAGGGGTGGATTTCTTCCTCTCTCTCTTTCTCTCCCTTATTTCTCTCTCCCCCTTCTTCCTTCCCTTCCATGCAACCCACCTCTGATCGGAGGTTGGGCAACGCACGGAGCTGGGGGCGGAGATCGTGTGACTGGGGTCTCCCCCGTTCGTCCTTAAAATCTCCCCCTTCATCCTCCTTCTTGATGAATCCAAGGGGGAGAACGAGTCACCCTCATGCTCTTTCCCTGTTGGAGAGATGGCGATGGCTGGAGGTTGATGGCGCGTCGGTGGTCCGGGGGTTGCCAGGGTCACAACAGTTGAAGGAGATGGCGGATCGCGGCAGTCGTATGTGGCAGGGATGCGGTTATTGAAGTGCGTCGACTACTGCATTGTGGTTCAGATGGCCGGAGCTACACACGAGGAGGTTGAAGGCTTGACTTCCACGGTTGGAGATTTTGTTTGGGAATAAAGGGTCGCATGGGTCTAACTGCTGGGCAGATTCGGAGAGGAGCAATGATTGGACGAAGACTGGAACCGCGCTGCTGTCGGTCTTCTGCTGAATCTCTATGGACGAAGGAGGTTCCTATTCTTCTTCGTTGGGTTCAACCCATTGCAGAGGACGATCCTGTGGCTGAGCACAAGATCTGACCGGACCTCCTTGATAGGCAATTGCTTCTGAGAAGGTTTTTGGAGTGGAACTAGTAGGTAGTGAAGGTTCAATCTCTATCGTGCTCTGCTGCTAAAATTTCCGTTGAAACCAAGCTTGAAGGTTGAGGGCTGCTGCCTCTTCTAGGAATAGTTTCAGCAAGGGAAATCGGAGCAGCTCGAGCTCGAAGGGAGGAATGAGGTATGAAGCTGGGCCCCCTCTGCGACGATCTTGGATATTCACATCAATTGTGCTCTCAAGCTCTACGGCCCGGAGATGGTTTATAAAGGGGTAAAAGTGGAGGGGAAGGGGATGTGAGTTAACCACAGGGACTGTGGAGCACGAGGTAACAAGTTTACGGGGTCGAGAGAATAATAACGATGTTTACCGCATCGAGAATGTAATTTACAAAGATCCTAGAGCCCGTGGGATAAAAATCCCTCTTTTGTATTACTAATAGAAAAGACGTACTTACAAATAACGAAAACTCGCTTGATAGCAAGCACACATCCACCACAGTTCCATCATCGTAATTACATCATTATGCGGCTTGACAATAACACGACGACATGATGTACTTTTTTACATGGGGATACAGAAAGATACATGTATGACATATACTGGCGAAGAAGTCCACCCCAATGCTATTGACACTTCTGTTACCCACACTATTCGAGCTTTGAGTGTACGCTACTCGATAGTCGATCGCTAACTGCACGATCCTGTGAGAAGTAGGAAGCAAGGGAAATAGATCACTGTCAAATAAGCAAGAGAAATCCGGATTCTAACTAAACGAACACTACGCTATTAATGATGCTGTATATTATGCATAATTTTTGACTTCAACATTTTAAGTTGCATAATGTTTTTAATCTTAGTTAACGAGCACTGTGGAATTTCTATATGAGTTAGTATTTTTTTTTAGAAAATTAGTGAGCAAGTGCTACGACAATAAATATGTGCTGTTGGTGGAGATATATTTTCTTGAATCAGGTATTGATGAAAAGCCCAGTCGTGTGACCATTTTCCTTTATTTTTAGTTCGAGTAAAAATACATAGAATTTATTTTTATTTTGTTTATATTTTTTCCCGCACATATGACATGATCTATATATATTTTACTACGAAACTAGTAACCACCTCAACAGCAGGAGCAACACCTCCAAAAGATCTTCGAAACTCTCCTCCTGAGTGGCAGCTTTACCTATTTATGATGTGTCATCATCGAATAAACAGTGAGCTAAATATGACACCACAAAAGAAATCAATCAAACTGTACACCGGTTTATATATAAAGGTCAATCATATGGGCCGTCTTCGATGTCTGGTCTACTTAAGATTTACCTATATACTCACTTTTTGATCGATCGTAGTTGCAGTTAGAACTTGTATTACAAGGCGTTCTTCTTCAGATAGGAAGAAGCACGTTTACACAGAACCTCTCTAAGCCAAGAAGAAGATGAAAGTAGTAAAACCTATTAAGAAAAACACAAATTACAGCTGCGCGATATTGTTACAGCTTCAAGTTGAGCGAAGGTGGAGAGTGACGGAGAGGAGCTTCTTGACGAGGACGCCTTTCTTTTTGAGTGTATCTCATGTGGTTATTTGGATGTGATGGCTCAAGGAAGGGTTAATGTACCTTTACATTGATGAAGGGCTATTAGGGTGCGTTTGGTTCGTGGGTTATCCAGGGGTGGATAATCCGGTTTTGTGTTTGTGTGTTTGGTTGGTGGGTTAAGGGTTGGGAGGGTTTGTGTGATGTGATTGTATTGGAATTTGAAAAAGTTGGTAGTTATTATGGTATGATTGTATAGAAATTTGAAAAAGTGGGTGGTTGTTGTGATGTGATTGTATTGAAGTTTGGAATAGTGAGTAGAAGTTGAGTATTTTGTGTTTTTTAGATGATATGATGGTATAATATATATATATATATATATTTGCTTGGAAAGAGAGTGGGCCCCACTAGTGGGTTGGGAATATGGGTTTTGGGGGGTAAGCCACCCAAAGTGGGGGGTAATTAAGGTAAGCACCCGAAGTTATAACAAAAAAATGGCTACAATTGGTTTATATTAAAGTAAATGTTCAAGTGTATCAGTACAAGAAAAAACAGGTGTGCTTGTATTTATTGTTAGGATTAGAGTCAAATTAGGATTAGGAATCTTAATAGGATTGGATTCCTAATCCTAATATTTGTTGAGTTGTATTCTATTTAGCTATATATGGAGGAAGGTGGAGGCATTGCCTCAACACCGCCACAAGAACAATGTAACACCTAAGAGAAGGGGGGGAGGGATGGATGGAGGGAGGGAGGGAGGGAGAGAGGGGGGGGGGGGCAGATGTGAGAGAGCGTGGGAACAAAGAGAGTTGTACTCGTTCTAATTATAGTGATCTTTCTTCTTCGGTGGTCGCGAGAGGTGACCGACCACTGTTATATCTAATTGTTCTTTCTTTCACGTGCTTCCATGGTGGTGATCGATTGCATATTCGCATTCGTATCCAGGGTTCATCCGGTATCCGAGCAGAGACGATACCGGTGGTTCATATTCCCATCATTTATCTCTACACCGCTTTAGAATACGGTCCAAATGTGCCAAACAAGTATCAAAGAAGTCCACGTGGATCGGAAAATCATCCATAAATACCTTAAGGAAATCATCCACCATCTCAACAAATATGACTATCATGCATCGCTAAAAGGTGCTCGATGCATTACACAACCCGAAGGACATACGCTTGAATGCGTACATGCCGAATGGAAATGTAAACGTGGTTTTTTTTCTAGTCTTTCGGAGCTATGGCTACTTGATTGTAGATAAAGTACTCATCAAGAAAATATAAGAACTCTTGCCCTACAAGTCTCTCCAAAATTTGATCAATAAATGGCAGGATAAAGTGATCTTTCTTGATCGTGACATTCAAGCATATGTAATCGACATAGACGTGCCACGACGTGGGTACTCGTGTCCCTATCTTTTCTCCTTTCTTATTAGTGACCATATGGATACCCGACTTCTTCGGGACCACATGCAGAAGTGCCATCCACTTGGAATCGGAGATGGGATAAATAAATCCCACTCCAAACCACTTTTCAATATCTTTCTTGATCACTTCCGTTAGGTTTGGATTCAATCTCCTCTGAAATTCACGAGAAGGTCGATAATTTTCCTCAACATAGACGTGGTGTGAACAGAGAGCAGAGTTTATCCCTGCGAGATTCGACATAGTCCAACCTATTGCCTTGTGGTTCTTCTTTAACACCTTAAGCGGTCTAGACTCATGTCTACAGTCAACCTAGAAATAATGACAACAAGAAATCTCTTCTCTTGACACACAAGGAACACATACTTTAGTATAGGAGGAAGCGGCTTCAGCTTTAGCAATGATGACTCATCTGACAAATCAGGCTATACTGCATCTAAATCTGGCTCTATGTTGCAAGGTGGAGATACATTTGCTCTACTTGCCACCAATGTTGCTGTGTTGTGAGTCAGATCGTCAAAGAAACACAATAGTTCGGTCAAAGCCGCGTCCGACTTTACATCCTCAACCCCTGACTGTTCCAAAGGAGAAGGAACTGACAAGTCCAAGGAGACCTATAAGTCAACAAAGGAGTAGGTTGAATCTATCAAGAAACTCCGCAGAACCTCGCAAACTACATCCTGAAAAAAGTCATCTCTAGATGAGAGGTCTCCATGTGAACTGTGGGAGTCTGAATCCAAGGACCAGGGGCGGAACCAGAAATTATATTAAGGAGGGGCCAAGTATAAGAATGATATTTAATATTTTAAAAATTATAGAAGGTGATGGGTTTCAAACCCTGATCTGTGGAGTCATAAAGAGCACCACTACCACTAGACTATTACAAGTGTTTATAAACTTTGTTTTGAATTTTATATATATATATATTACATTTTTAAGGAGGGGCCATACTATAAAATAATGATTTTATACAAGATAAATATAGGAATCAAGGAGGGGCCATGGCCCCTCCAAATGATGTACTGGGTCCGCCCCTGCCAAGGACTGACTGCCCTTATCAAGCTGCACTTTACCTCAAAAGATGAGTAATACTGGGTTTTGAAACATGTCTCTGCCATTTCGTCTTTTTCATCTCAAGTTCCACTTTTCCGCTTAAAGAACGAAAATTTATCATTCATGTTTGATAGTCAAATACTGTGTCAGCGGTCCTAAGGAAAGGCCACCCAAGAATGATATGTGACTCTCGACTGCCTCGGGGTCTCCATATAAAGGACCGTGAAGTCCACTTTATGGTCTTATCCTGAGATTGAAATGACAACATTCTTAACCTCCTTTAGCCTTCTTGGTGTATTTATGTGCAAATTGGAGTATGGCTCGTGACATCTTGAGAAGGCCTAACTCCATTCAATCATACAAAACTAATGGCAAAAGACTAATACTTGAATCGTTGTGTAAGAGAGTTCAAGAAAACTAAAACAGCTTAAGCAAAACGGCAGAATGTGTACAGTATTAGATATATAATTGTCTAATGGATTTAAACATGAACAAAAGTCACAATTGGATATCTCCTATGGGTGCATGGAGGTGTCGATCGTCGGAGAGGGGCAGAGTTCTTCGTTGGGAGTCTAATAGGGTGAAGTGTGGGAGAAACTCCTTTTGGAGGGGTGGAATGGAGAGAGGAAGACTTCTCTAACCTCGATGCGTTTGGTTCGTGGGTTATCCGGGAGAGGATAACCCGTTTTTGTGTTTGGTTGGTGGGTTAAGGGTTGACAGGGTTTGTGTGATGTGATCGTATTGAAATTTGAAAAAGTTGATAGTTATTATGATATGATTGTATTGAAATTTAAAAAAATGAGTAGTTGTTATGATGTGATTGTATTGAAGTTTGAAATAGTGAGTAAAAGTTGAGTATTTTATGATTTTTAGATGATATGATAGTATAATATATAATTTTTTTGATGGAAAGTGAGTGGACCCCACTAGTGGGTTAAGAATACAGGGTTTGGGGGGTAACCCACCCAAATTGGGTGGAAATCCCCCAACCGAACGGGCCCGTAGGGATTCAGGTTGGAAGGATTGTTCCCAGCGGGTTGTAATGGCCGGAGACAAAGGAAGGAGACGAGGATGATATGTTTGGTGACAACGAGAAGCTCAATCAACACAACAAATGTAAGGAGAAATTGATTAGTGGCTTATGCAGAGGACGATCTGAACTATAAAAATGTTGAAGGTGGTGAAGATTCAACCTGCGGAGGAGATAGAAATCTGCTTCGATGATGGCCAAATGTCTGACTGAGAAAACGAAAGCTGGACCCAAAGAAGAATTGGGTTGCTGGGCAAATTGGATAATTAGTTATAGTTCACATTTGTTATATACAAGCTTGCAATTTTATTCAAAGTCAACGTGCTGCTTCTACAATTTCTACATATTGCAGGTATGTCATTTACATTTAGTTATACGGTGACTGTTCATAGTACTAAATCCATAACATGCATATTTTCTTTTGTTTCCCAAAAAATAACAATCCTTTTCTTTATATTTATCCATACTCCCAATTTTTTGAATCATGATTCAAATGTTGGGGTCTAGTATGCTGTAAGGCTATAAACTTAATCATATCTTATGAAGTGACAATATGTGAGCATTAAAAATCCGATCTAATCTGTAATCTAGTGGATTGGTTTGGATTTGCATGTTTAATGGATTGCATTAGATTGGAAAAATAAATAATTCTTTAAGTGTGGATTGGATATGGATTAAACCAAAATTCGATCCAATCCGATCCAATATGCAATTATATTTATTATTATATATGCAGAATGGTATTTTTATGATATTTTCCCTACTTTTTTTGAGTTGATCGAGGCTTCAGTCTACGAGTTAGCTTCATAAATAGCCCTTTCAACCTTGTTTATTTGTCATTCTTAGTCAGTATTTTTATTTTGTCATTCTTGGTCAGTATGATATTATTCCTTGCTCAGCTCATCGTACCTACGGTCGGCAAGATCTGGGACGACATAGTCCACTGACGGTTAAAAACTTACCCTCCTTATATTGACACAATAAATCAGTGAGGGACGATATAGTCCTTTGAGTATAATAGGAAAAAGGGAGAACAAATATGGGTTGCAAGGGATTCAAAAAGAGAATGGCCCTTCGCTCCAACAAAGATACTGCAATTAAAGCCATGACCCCCCAAAAAAGGTTAGAGTACCATCCTCGCCTAAAGAAAATAGAAGATTGAGAGAATACTATCTCTGTGATTCAAAGCAGACTCTGGAACGCTGCAAAAGTAATAGAAATTTAAAAAAAAGAAAGAAGCTACATCTCAAATCAGGAGGAAGCCATCCTTATCTTTAGCCGTGGGAAAGAACCCTCCCAAGGTGGAGACCTCGGAGGGATTGATGAATCTGGAGGGATTACCCTCTCCAGATTTGAAAATAATTGCATCTTCCCAAGGAGGGGTGGAATGCCTTAATCATGAAAAGAAAATTGGGATGAAGGCGATGATGCCAGAAAATTTATTGACCATCACTATACCATCAGCCAGGGCTATTGGCTCGAGTGACAAAAAGCAAATGCAATGCAAACTTGAATATCGAATTGTCAACAATAAAATAGCTTCATGCTGGATCGAAGCACAAGAACAAGAGGCCACAAAGACGAACCATATCTTAAACTCCTGGCTCACCAGAAATTGTGTTTCCTCCAAACAATGGAGGGAGGTTGACCGATGCCCGGACTCAACAATTCTGATCTATAACCCTACTGTCAACACATGCAAATTGACAGGGAAAATTGGTGGATATCAAAACATCTATGGTATTGGCACAAACAGGCCTGTAAAGCCTAAATGGATGCTTGACTTCTCCAAAATCTTAAAGGCAGAAAACTGTGGTTCGATCAATATTAAGACATCCTCAAAATCAAAGGGAATAGGATGGCGAACAAGGGAAAGAAAATTGGACATAATTGCTTTCGAGGATAATTATCTCAAGGACAACACTTGGTCTAAAGAACATTCTGAAAAATTCACGGGGATCTCAAAGAATTATATAAAATTTGGCTCCTTCCCCGAGCTCCCATTACCTGTCGGACAAGCTCGGCCTCCCTATGGGAATAGGTCAAATCCTCCTCTTGGGCATCACATCCTGGAGGGGTCCAAAATCACACTCTCCCATAGCGAGGAAAGGGAAGGTTGGCGTCTGGTTAAACCAAAAAAATCAAAGACTGATTTGTACCATTTAAATCTTGGGAGAAAAGTTGCGAAGCAGAAGGTACCCTCAAATCATGTTACATACCGATGCATTAATGGGAATAGATTTGACGCACTACATAAAGCTATCAAAATGGGAACGCAACCCAAAAAAATTTGGGAGGACTGACAAAGACCGTCGTTTTGTTTCGATGGAAAAGAATCGAACCGCTTTGCCCACAAGACACCTCACATCACCTCCTCGCTTCTGGAAATCACCTTCTGCTACGACGAGACACGTGACGACAATTCAGAACAGTCCTCGTTGCTTCCGATGCCTCGAAAAAGGTCATTTCATTCGATTTTGTAGGGGAAGGGTTCGTTGTTTCCTATGCTATCAACAAGGTCATATTGCAACCTCTTGCAACTGGAAATCGAGCGACCTTCCTTTACCAAAAACCATGGCCCCCCATCGTCTTCAGAAACGCTTCCGGGCTTCCTCCCCAAACATCGAGGGTCGAAGCTCTAGCAACACTGCTCCAGAGATGCCAACACCCACTCCCTCCAAACACCCAATCCCCGCATCGGAACCCCGTGTGGTGGAGTTTAACATTAAACCCTCCACGCGGTCATCAAAGACACGCGCAGACATCCATGGGAAAACCATCCTCCCATTCTGGAAGTCTGAAAAATATGCAATGAGGCGAAGCGTCTTCGGATGGAGTTCCGAAAATGCTTAATCATCGAATACTCTGCACCCTTTGAATCGATTGATATAGCGAGAGAGATTCTTTCAAGGGAGGTCTCGAGGGCGTCCTTTGGACGTCTTTGGAAAATCTCAGACCGGCAGTTGGTGGGTGAAGTTGACTCCTCAAGCATCTTCGATACGTTGGCGCACTGCGCTATTCACTGCGCAGATGGCAACTGGCTCTGGTTCTTCAAGTGGTCCCCCTCCTTTGGGGCTAAAAGGGTGGAAGAGGTAGCAGCATATTGGGTCGATGCTTTGGGTTTGCCACTACATCACAAGTACCCCTACATTCTATCGAATATGGTCAAGCAGTTTGGAAGACTCTTGGATTATGAATGTCCAAACCTGTCACTGGATTGCAGGGATGCTGCTGCGGTGAAACTTCTGATCGATATTTCAGACATTAGAAACGTACCACGAGCAATTGAAGTGAGTACGGTTGACGGAGTTTTTGAGGTAACTTTTTCGCCTCTATCTCAGAATCGTTCTGTTAAATTTATTCACTACAATACCCCATTGGTTGATTCCACCACACTGAAAAATGCTCCTGGAGCATACAATCTGGAAGAAGATTTACAGGGAAAGTCAAATAAATGGATCAGAAACAATACTTCAATCGGCCCAATCGTCGAATTGGTGGACGAAAAGTTTGATCTATGCCCTGGATCTGATTGGGAAAGAATTAATTTGAATGTCATCCCTTTCCCAACTCACAGAGGGCCATCAACGGAAAAACATGCCAAACAGATGGATGAACCCACAAGATCACATCTTGAACAAGCTATCAATTGGCTGCAGAGCAAGGGTCAATCCATAAATCCGATGATATGGGAGCACATCAAAAATCTACCGAGCTCAGAAGTTCAGGAGGCATGTAACTTACCCATGGAAACTCACATGCATAGTGCTCTAAATCTGGTGGTGGATCTGACCCCCAACCAAAATGACAAGTCTTTGGCAACACCTGATAAACCAGACGCAAAAGGAAAAGGTATGAGAAACTCCCCTTTACCGTCAAGCTATGTTGCTGCGAAATTTTTTACATCACCTATGGCTGCACATAGAACTAGAAATCTCTTAGATCTTTTCCAATTTGAGTTCCAAAACTCTAAGGAAAAGAATAGGTTTGTTGATGAACTCTGTAAAGAAAAGATCTTTACATAAATCAATCACAAGATATTGGGGTAAACCTTCACTACAATTACAGTGTGTGATTACTTTAAACGAAATATGGATTTCACTGTGCTCACTTGGAATATTAGGGGCTTGGGTGGTCCTAGGAAATTGGGACGACTTCAAAACCTAGTGGCAAAACACAACATTCACGTATTATGTTTACAGGAAATAAAAACAAATTCTACCCCAAACCTTTTACCAAACTCATCCATTAAAAGTTTTGCCTGGCATGTAAACAGCCTTGAGAAAACTTGCGGAATTCTGACAGGTTGGGATCGTGATAGGGTCTCTTTGATAAACCAACTAGACTACCCATACTTCAGTTTATTTGAATTCAGACTGCTTCATAACAACTTGCAATGTCGTGTTCTAAATATTTATGGACCGCCGAGAGATGAACGGAAGGCTGAATTTTTGGATTGGTGATGAATACTCATTCATCACTCTTTATTCTTATATTTTAGCTACAAAAACCTTTGCAAATACGTGCACATATGTGTAAATAGGAATAATTACCAAAAGCATGCATTGTGTAAAAATCTATAATTAGCATGTTTTTGTGCAAAAATAAAAGAATAAAGATTAAAAAGAAAAAGAGGGAAATATTTAGAATAAATATTGAGCAACCTAACCCAAGGGAGGGCTCAGTATGGGCCTGACCGCATAAAAGCCAAAGTAGAGGGAGATAGGGGCTCATGTGTAAATATTTATGTAAATAAAATAAAAAAATATTTTCCTCACCAAAAATATGCTTGTAAATACTTGTATGTATTTATAAAATATAAAAACAAAAGAAAAAAAGTTAAAAATCAAAAAGAATTAAAATACCCCTTTCATCATGTACATAAACCACTTCTATGTATTTGTTTAAGCTTGTAAATAAATAAAATCAATTTTCAAACTTTTTGTAAATATTCTATGTTTTATAATATAAATAAATAAAAACAAGTAAAATCAAAACAAAATAAAAATAGCAAAATTAAAAATACAAAAATACATTGTACATATACCATGTATATAAATGAACATATATATTTATTTTACCTATGTACATAAATAATAAAAATAAAATAAAAATACCTTTTTATTCCTTATTTTATTCTATAAATAAATAAAATATAAAATACGAATAAAATTGCATAAAAATAATAATTAAAAATCAAAAAAATCAAAAACCCTAATAGTGTACATATACCTATGTATTACATACTATGTATATACCTTATTTTTATTTCCAAAAATTAATTAAAAATCACTAAAAAATAGAAAAAAATAAAATAAAAATATTTCATGTTTTAAGTTTTTGTTGAATCGGGCCCTAGCTACCCTTAATTTTCATTTCAAAATTCAGCCACGTGGCCCATTCCCATTGGGTCCTGGGAGTATTGACCGCCCGGTCAACTCCCCCCCCAGGACCACCCCGTCTCGGATCTGGGCGAAGGACTCGACTTCTCCCCTTTCTACCCGCTTGATCCGACACCCATTTCACCAAACCCCGGGTCCGAATCCTTCATCTCACATCCGACATCCTCGCCGGAGCCGCATCCTCGGGATCCGCGCGCTCCAGAGCTTGCCCGGACCCATCTTTCTCGGACCCCTAACCGTATATAGCTGCAGCTCCGCCACTCGATTGCTCCATCTTTGGCCATTCGCCTCCTTCACCTGTGAGCTCCAGAGAGACCGCGAGAGTGACAGCTTGCGCCTCGACCTGTCGCAGCGAGGAGAGGAGGAGGACCCATCGATCCGGCGAGCACAGCCGCCGCAGCTCCGCCACCAGCGTGAGCTCCGAGCCTCGGAGGGAGACGATCCTTGAGGCGACGACCAGGAGCTTCCCCAGCTCCTCCCCAGTCTCTCCGACCACCCAGGTAGCTCCGATAGCCTATCCTTTTCGTTGATTTCCATTTTCGCTCAATTCGCTCCGCCGCCGCATTTCGTCGATTCCGCCCGTTCCCGACCACTACTCGACCATCGGGCATTGCCATAGCCCTCGCCTTCCTCCCGCGCACCTTCTCCACGTTTCCATTCAACCCAGCTCGCACAGGAGCTGGGAACCGAGCTCCTCCGTCCACCACCTTCGCCGGAGTTCGCCGTTCCGACCCACGAGCCACCTTCGCCTCGCCTAACCGGGTCGAGGCAGTTTGCCCTCGACCCGTGAGTCTTCTGGTTCACTTTGCAGGTCGAAACGTAGGCCATCTGAGGCCCTTCGTCATCCAGCCAGGAGGCCCAGCTCCGCCGACCTCGCCCGAGCTCCTCGGAGCTCGGCTCGATCATCGGAGCATTCCGGCAGACGCTGAAGCACACCACCTTTCTTCTCCGACCATCAGAGTGCTCCCAGGAGGTCAGCTGCGCTTGCACGAGGCCGGCGAGTTTCGCCGGGGACCTGTTCTTCCAGGACCCTCCGTCGCCGTTTGATCAGACCCCCTGCTCCAGATTCCATCGTGGCCGTTCGCTTGTGGAGCTGCAGATATCGTCCGATCAGAGGAGGTCTGATCTCAGCCGCTGGATCACGAGCCACCCCGCTTCCACGCCGTCAGATCCTACACGTGGCGCGCATCCAGCACCCCGCTTAATAAAGGGTAATTTACCCTTAGGCCCTGCCTTGTCTTTTATTTCGTTTTAGCCCTGTAAATGTTGAACTTAGTTGTTTAGTTTTAGGGTAATTTGCATAGTGGACCCCGTACTTTATTCTATTTGCTCTTATACCCCTGTGCGTTGTATGCCACGTGCTTCGTCACGTGTTTATTTGGTTTATTTGCAATAGAGACCCTTGTAGTTCTGGTTGTTCTTGAATGAATGAAATCTTTTACTTATTTACATTTATACCCCTGTGCGTGATTTATTTGAGCATGTGCGTTATATTTTGGGTGTTTTGTAGATAAGCCCCTGGACTTTTGGTACGTGTTACCAATAAGTCCTCGGGACTTATTTTTATTACATTTGGGTCCCTGAGTGCCCTAGGCACGCGCTTGGCGCGTGTTTTGCTGGGAAAATTGCACCAGACCCCCCAGGCTATTGGGTATTTGCACTTTGGTCCCTGTGGACTGTGCCCCTTTTCTATTTTTAAATAAAATAGCAAAACACCTCCAAATCCAATGAAAATTGGACACATGGATCCTGCCATGGTGTAAAATTTTTGTGGATTTTTGAGGATATTTTTGATTTCATTTGATATTTTTAAAAAATAAAAAACCCTCACTTTAGCTACTGCCTAACTTGAAAAATCACAAAAAAATATTAAAACTCATTTAAAAATTCTATAAAAATTACCCACTATTTGTCTTGCTTAGTTTGATTTTCTAGCCAATTTTGGCTATTTTTCATTACTGAAAATCACTAAAAACTTAAAAACACTCAAAAACCTATAAAAATTCTAATAAATAAATTAAAAATCAAAAAACAATAAAATTGGTGCCTAAATTTTCCTCATTTTGTCTTCTTTGTAGGAAAATTACCTCCAGTCCATTTTGGAGCTCTTAGATATTTTATCTAGGGCTTCTTTGCTCGGCTGGACAGTACCATCTCTTTTAGCTACTGTTTGATTTTTAGAAAATTAAATAAACCTCAGAAAATTCTCAAAAATTCACCAAAAACACTAAAAAATATAAAATACATAAAAATATTTTTGTTTGATTTTTTGGTTGATTTTTAGTGCTTTAAATAAATTGTTGAAGTGTGCTTTTCTTTGTTTTTCCTAATTTCTTAATCACTTAAAAATCCAAAAAAATATAAAATAAATTCAAAACCACTAAAAATATTTTCTTGCATTTTCTTTCTTTTTACTACTTCGTAGGCCGAAAGGCCAATCCGTGTTCCTTGAGTTCGACCCTGGGTGCTATACCAGGTTAATCCAATAGCAGGACCGCTACTTCGTATTTTGATCGATTTTATCTTTATTGAGTGGTTCATTCAAGTGCATCTGAGCGACCGAGGTCGCAACGACCATTTTTGTACCTTTACCTTAGTCGTTCGGATCGCTCATCAGAATGGCGCCGTTGCCGGGGAGCACGGCTTAGTAGTTTTCTTTTTCTTTTCGTTTTTGTTTTCGCGGCTTTCCGCGGCTCTTTCGGAGCTCGCGGCTTTTTCGCGGCTTTTGTCTATATTTTATTTTTGTTTTATTTTGTTTTATTTTCTTTTTCTTTTATTTTTATTTTTGTTTTATTTTGAGTGTTTATTTTATTTTGCATTTTTGCACATATACCCTTAGTTCCATTTTCATTTATTTCCCTTATTTGATTATTTATTTTTGGTCTGACCATTCTTCTCTTTCTTGCGAGGGCCCGAGGACCAAGGCGGCTGCTTTCGAGAAGCCGACGCAACCGCGGGATTCGGAGGCAGCTCTTTTCTTTGCGGAGCCGCAGGAGAGAGTGAGAGAGAGTTGAGTGGGAGAGGATTTTTCTTTTTATTTCATTATTATTGTAATAATACAGGGACTCTCAGAGACTGAACTTGGACTGTGATTGGACTTAGCGGGTCTGTTTCGCCGAGCACCGGTGTGCTCGGGGGACCCTTAGGATTTTCGCGGCTTTTTCGCGGCTTTGTTTTATTTTCATTTTTTACTGCCTTTTCGGTGTTTACGCGGTTTTCATCGAGCCCTAGACTTAGGAATTTCTCTTGCTTGTGCCGTAATTAGTAGGGTCCCCACACTTATTGCTTGCCTGTTCCTATAGAACGCTAATTGGACCTACTAAAAATCATTAATAAAAATAACCGACTCATCTCCTTCGTAGCCTACGTGCCGCAGCCCGTCCTGTAAAGCGCTTTCCTCCTACCCCCGATTTGTCGGACAGAGGAGGGACGGTCCAAGATCGGACTCTTTGGCTTGGAGGTCGGTGACCGGTTAGACGGTTCTGCGATAGAAATTGCTCGTCTAGGACTCGGTTTTTCCCGTTGGATCATTTAGGTAGTTTACTTTCCAGTCTTTAAATTCTGCGCGGATCACTTGCATGTAGAGTGCTGGAGACAAGGTACGCATTTCTTACTCAGCATGCATCATTGATTTCATCGCGCATCGGCTTTTTGTTTTCCCCCCTGTTTTGGATTAAATAACCAGGAGAACCGAAAAATTCGTTAGGCCGTTTGTTTTTATTTGAAAAACATTAAAAAGGAAAACCATAAATTGGGACTGGTTAAAACTATTGATCTTAAAAGACGCTCACCCTAAAAATTTTGTCTTGGGGAGAGCAACCCCCTCATTGTATGGTTTGGATGCGCGAGAGAGTGACCCGCACCCTAGGTAGAGCCCTCCGGTGCTAGTCCCGACTGATTACCGACTCTTCCGTGCGGGCCAGTCGGTTGGGGTAGCATCGGGTATCCTAACAGGTCACGTAAGCGCTCTGATATTTTGTGTGTTCACCTAATAAAATTGACAAGATAATTTGACCGAACTTTCACGGTCTTCAGCTCGCGTCGCGTTGGTGAACCGGGGGTTTGTTTTGTGATCATAGTTTCTCCAGATCTCATCCGCCTTACTCGCCAGATCAAGATGATGGGTAGACGCTCTCTTAGGCAGCCTCTGGCTGCACCGCTTTCGGGCACGTCTACCCAATCATCTAGGTTGGCCCGCGAGAGCCAAGACCAGCTCTCCGAGCCCGAGTACGACTCCGCCCTGTTCCCCCTCGACCCCCTTTCTTTCGGACCTGAGAGACATGAGCCCGAGGAGAGATTGATGGATTTGACAACACCTGAGTTGGGCTCATTTGATTTTGCAGACATCATGGCCGACAGTTCTGAGGATCCTTCCCGTCCAGCCTGAGCATTTTGTATTGGACCAGGGAGCGATCAACTCCACCCTGATCGCCTCGTTAGAGACCGTTCAGCAGCAGCCGAGGGATCAAGGAGCGTTCATGATTGACATGAGGAGAGAGATGGAGCAGATGCGAGCAGAGAGAGCAGAGCGAGAGCAGAGGAGAGAGGGACCGAGGATCCCAGATGATGCGGATGCCAGCCGCAGCATCCACCGCAGCAGCGGCAGCCGCCGCGGGAGCGGCCGGAGGACCACCGAGACCGATGCGGGAGTTACACAACCCCGGATCGACGCTGACGCACCACTGGGTAGTACTTCCAGCGATTGTGTGGGACTTCAAGTTCCCCCCGAACACTTTGCAGCTACTCCCCGCTTCCACGGACTCGCGACAGAGGAGGCCCCCATCTCCACCTCCAGGAGTTCTTGATGATATGCAACACTGTCCACGACCTTCAGATGGACCAGGACACGATCAGGATGATCGCCTTCCCCTTCTCCTTAGCTGACAGAGCAGCCACCTGGCTGAAGCATTTGGGGAGGTTTGTTTACACCTGGGAGCAGCTCCGCACCGAGTACTTGAACAAGTACTATCCACTCGGGCGGACGAATGCAGCGAGGGCCCCTGATCAGCAATTTCTCCATGCTCCCCCAACGAGCAGTTTCACGAGGCATGGGAGAGGTTCCGAGAGCTCACAGACAGTTGCCCGCACCACGACATTTCCAAGCCCGAACCTAGTTCAGAGCTTCTTCAGCGGGTTGACACCAGAGCTCCAGGGTCTGGTGAACGCTTCTTGCGGCGGGTCCTACTTCGCCAAGGACCACGACCAGGTCTGGGCCATTTACGAGGAGATGGCCGAGAATTACATGGTGATGTCCCAGACTCGGTTGTACACGCAGAGACCCCAGCAGCAGCCAGGACCCGTGCAGTACCAGCGGATAGCACGGGTCGATGCAGGTCCCATCTAGTTCAGTCCGCAAGTA